>CAKNXH010060024.1:228781-257309 GCA_932178445.1 Andricus quercusramuli | reverse complement strand
GTTGAAGTTTTAGTTTTTTAGTTATAAAACATTTAAGCTGGACCAATAAGGAGCGCCGTATAAACATCCGTGTGTCCGTGAACCAGATTTCAACGCAGTGTTATGGAAGTGGGCGCAGAGGTGGGGTTAGCGACGGGAGAACACTACGTTGGAATCCCGTTCACGCACACACGGCTATTTATGCGGCGCTCCTGATTGGTCCAGCTTAAATGTTTTATAACTAAAAAACTAAAACTTCAACTGATTTTTGGAAAAGGAATTTTCTATTTATTTTTTTCATTTTTATACGGCTATATAAGTCCGGACACTTGAGTCTGGGACACCCTGTATAATTCATATAATATAATATTCATAATTCATATATATTCATATTCATATATGTATTCACATTCATATATTCAATAATCCATATAATACAATTTAATTATATTAATTTAATGTATTAAAGTATACTATACTATAATAAGAACAAATGTGCTCATTTTAATGTTTCGTACGAAGTTTCTTGTATATAATTATTAAGAATACATATATTATGTATGTTTTATATTAATAATGATTAACTCCTTGGCATTGCCTTCCATGAATTATTTTAAATCAATTTTCAGTGAGGAAATGTAGCGAAAAAAGACTATATAGTATTTCGGAAATGATTTACTTTTGTACTCCAATATAATTTCGAACATGCATTAAAACTTTAGAACTTCTTTGATAAATATTACATAGGTTACTCTTATTCCCTTCATAATCATGAATTATTTCAATTTTTTGATGCTATGCATGGCAAATTATTTTTTATGGTGCAATTTTTTATTTAAACTTCTTACAATCTCATTCGTATTCCCCAGTCGGTTCAAATCCGCCGCCCGAACCCAATCCAAGATGGAAGGGTCGTCGGGTCTAACTAGGGAGCAGTCTGATTGGTTAACATTTTTTTACTTGCGCGTGGCGGGACCATAGTTTGTTGGATCATGACCACGTGCCATTTGCTGTAAATACGCGGGAAGTCAATAGCCACGTTGTCAAAATTTAGCACACAGTTTCATTTGAAAATCATTTAATCGTAAGGCAAACTCATTAATTTCCTGTCTTCTTTTTGTAAGATGATAAAGAAAGTTTTTGAGTCTTGGGGTGCAGAAGGACTCGCGGTCAATTTGGCGGTAAAAATGCTATCGCTGATTGGCTCTCGCTCTCATTGTAGAGTATTCCCGCTGAAGAGCCAATGGGTTGATTCCGATCTATACAAATATTACACTCTGCCCGTCTTTCTTTCCTTAGATTTCTTCATACACAGTTGCTTTTACTTTTTGAATAGCCGAGTCGAAGCAGGTCGACATAAATTTTGTGCAGTCCTTTCTTTAATATTGAAAAAAAACAATAATGGCTCTTCAAACATCGACCAAAGATAATGTTCGCAAATCCTTCGAGGATGCCAGCATCAAGGAAAATGTGAGTTTTTAATGTTATTTTTATAAATCGTGCAATCAAGATTGCATGAACTTTCTTACAGTATTAGGGTAAACCAGGGATATTACCGACACCCTTCTAGTGAACATTACTGTACAATGCAAATGCTTTTATTAAAATTGTGGGGATTTTAAATACTTCTAAATGCGTAAATCTTCTATTATCCGTGTTAGTTGTACTTTAATATTTATTCAGTACAAAATCGGTGAATTTATATTAATTAAATAATACTTTTTGTTGCTGAGTACAGAAAGACATGTTGACACTAAAGAGTAGTGATGTAAATTTTACAGTCCTGTGAAAGTTAGAAGAAAATATATATCTCATAGTACTTTCAGAGGTTAGTTCATTATGTTTAGCAATATAATTAAATACATATTATTCTTAAACTCAAGTAGATGTAATAATATTTGTAACATTCTTATCGTACCATCAAAACCAGTGAACGACACTTGACAGAAAGAAGTTTACAGTGGATTATATGGACTATTATTAATAATATCCATATGTTCTTATGATGGCTATGTGTTTTCTCCGTTCCTAGGAAATCGCGTTAATTCTTACTGTCCAGTATCTGAAATGGTGTTCTTTAGTACCTAAGTCCTAAAGCAACTAAATTACATAATATTTCTTACGAATCACTTTCTACATTATTTTTCAATTCAAAATAAATACAGGTGTCGTTCCCTGGAAATGTCATTCACTGAATTTGAATAAATTATTCAACAATGAACATCGTTCGAGTATTGAGCTCCGGCAAATTTGGCCGTATTCAAAGTTTCTAGTCCGGCAAATTTTTGGTGTCAATAAGGAACTTTCTGTTCCGATAATATTTTCTGCTACTTTGGAAAAATAGTAGAATATTTTACTATTTTATCATAAAATGAGGAATATTAAGTTATAAATACAAAAAAAGTGTCATATAATCAAGAACATTACACACTGAAAGCACACTATAGAATTCAGGCTGGGTCAACTCCTATGGGCAAAAACGGCAACGTAATGAACTAGGGCGCGCGGTCCGAGAGGCAGAAAGGGGTACAGAAATAGTTCACTGCCCGACACAGATGGCGTTCGCGCAGTTCTGAAATCGGGGTGCGGGGTGCAGAGGGAGGTAATGCCGCATACATTGCGGCCATATTGCAAAAGTGTTTGACAGTTGTTCAAAACAGTCGAAAACAGTGTTGCAGTTTCATGCAACATGTAGTGTCATGCATTTATTTCAAATGAATGCAAATTAAAGCAAGTGAAAAATCTTAAATAAGGATTGAAATGAAAATGAACTATCATTCATCATTTCATGTTATTCATTTGATTCATTTTGCATTTATTATCTCCTTTTTACTTCAAATAATAAAATACTGACGCACACAAGAGCAATATATGCATGTACATGTGCACAAACACATGGACGCTGACTTAGTTTCGCCGCCCGACACAGATAGCGCTAAAAACGGCACCATTTTTCCCCCACGTAGTTGACCCAGCCTGATAGAATTGCTCATCACTTCACTATTCCTATAATAATACACTTTATCTCTAATTTGCGAATTGTCTAGCAGATGGCAGCACTTCAGATTCGAATCACGAATTGTCATGATCACTTTCCTGTGACCAGTCACTAACACTCCTATTTTTTAAAGGGAGACTTGGAAAAGGGGTTCGAGATGTGACAGACCACTTCTGTGACTAGTCACTAAAATGCCGTACTACAAAATTAAAATACGGCAAAAAATGCCGTATCTGTATACACTACGATAAATATAACAAGAGTTTGGCCAAGAATAATTGTATAATTGGGTACTGCCTGAAACTGAAAAAATCTCCCCTTTCATATAAATCACAGGGTGCACAGTCTTCGCCTATTTTTCTTGAAATTCTCCTTTTTTCCCCTATTCTCAAAAAACTTATCCTTTTCTCTTTAAATATACGATATTTGAAATTGTACCCATTATTGAATAATGATTAAAGCAATTATAGCACTCAAATAAATTATTTATGAATAAATAAGGTTCACGTTTCAAGTGTAGACCATTAAAAATGAACACCTAAAAAAATTGAAGATGAAACATTTTAAAGCAAGTTGAAAATGGGAAAACTGGAGACAGAAGTTATTATCCAATACAAAATTGGAACTGCAATTTTAAATGTTCTAACTTGAGAAATGTTTAATTTCTTCAATCTGCACTTGAAAATTTAACTATTGTTGAAACTTTTTTTTTCGTTGAAAATTAATTTTTTAAAACTCGCAAATAAATGTTTCCATTTGTGTTTGAAAATTGGTCTTTTTTAGTCAGAAATTCAACTATTCGGTTGCCAGTTAAAAAGGTATAGTTTTTGGCAGAAAAATGGTTGAAAATTTAACTATTTGGTTGAAAATCTATTTATTTTGTTGAAAAGCTGTGGTAATGCATAATATTTGAAAACACGGTTTTTATGGTAAAACTTTTTTCACTAACATAAAAATTAAAATTGATGCAAGAATGGAAAAGATTTCTTGATTCGAGGCGAATCGATTGATCTATAATAATAATAATACACTTTGTTGAAGATTAGGGAAGTTATGCTAATTCATAATATCTGAATCATCAGTTTTAAACAGAAAAACTTTTTTTATCGACATAATTCAAAGTTGACGCATGAATAGAAAAGACTTTTTGATAATAAATTCTCAAATAGAGTAATTCTGACAATTTTTGTAAAGAAATCATAAAGCTGGGAAAGGGGTGGGTGCGACAGAACTTTTTCTTTCCCTTTTCAAGCTCGAAAAATGATCACTTCAAATACAAGATTTGATTTGTCTGATTTCTCTTTGTATTTAAAACTTTTTTTTTATTTTTTTGTAATTTTATATTTTTTGTAAATTTCTATTTTTAAATTGAGCAAAATGAAGACATTGGTTTGTCTATTATTGAAAAAAAGGGTGGAGTTCTGAAAAGCGCTTACTTCCGATTAATTTGAAAAACCGTATACCTATGTATTTTGACGTGGTGATCACGAATATGATAGTGAAAATACCCGCAAATTTTATTTTCAAGGTCAAAACCCCAAAAAACGATAAAAATTTCATGTTTTTCCGTTTATTTCAGTAAATAATAAAAATTTACAAAAAAGCTTTAGACAAAAGTTTTAGATCGTTTGAAAATACATATTTTATGTTTCATATATTTTTACCCTACGACTGACCGTTTTAGAGAAAAGAAGGGAAATGTCGGTATAAAGTGTAGAATTGCTTAGGTCACACACGGCACCCATTCCAACGTGTCATGGGGGGCGGGAAGGCACCCCTATGACTGGCCACATAAATAACTTAGGTTACACACGACCCCCTTTCCAACGTCTCATGGGGGGCGGGAAAACACCCCTCTGACTGGTCACAGGAATAATTTGGGTCACACACGACCCCCTTTCCAACGTGTCATGGGGGGCGGGAAGGCACCCATATGACTGACCACAGAAATAACTTAGGTCACACACGACCCTCTTTCCAACGTGTCATGGGGGGGGGGAGGCACCCCTATGATTGGTCACAGAAATAATTTAGGTCACACATGACCCCCTTTCCAACGTGTCATGGTGGGGGCGGGAAGGCAACCCTTTGACTGGTCACAGAAATAACGTAGGACGCACACCATCCCCATTTGTTCCCCAATGTTTCGTGGAAACATATCTTTTGCCATTAACCCATTTGTTTTAGCATTAATGCCTACTTACGGTCAGTACTGGGATGTATGACCGTTCGGGAATCCTGCGTGCTGTTGGCCCGTCGTGGGTGTGGCGAACACACTTGTAGTTATTTACTACAAGAAACTATCCACCTAGAAACACTACCCGAATCGCGTAGTGTCACGCCTACCCCGAAAAGGAAATGGCTTAATGGTATACATACACGCTTCGCCGCGGGAATATTTATCGTCTATTTTCTTGAAAACTATCAGTCGTAGGGTAAAAACATATTCAACATAAAATATGTATTTTTAAAAGATCTACAACTTTTGTTTGAAACTTTTTTGTAATTTTTTTTTATTTACTGAAATAAACGGAAAAACATGAAATTTTTATTTTTTTTTGGGGTTTTGACCTTGAAAATCAAATTTGTGGGTATTTTCACTATCCTATTCGTGATCAGCGCGTCAAAATACATAGGTATACGGAGTTTTAAATTAATCGGAGTTAAGCGCTTTTCGGAACTTTATCCAAAAAAAATAACTAATGCTTTCTCTATGAGGAAGCAAATACATTTGCTAACGGGAAGCAAAGTGCTCGTGAAATAAGCACCATATAATTATAAATACAAAGTGGAAACACTCGAGATCGAATTCACAGCTAGTTTATTATTATAATGATGAATAATGGAAAATTATGAATATTTAGAAATTTATTTTATTTTGATTTTAGTTACGTTTTCGACGACTATGACTTTTTTTAAATTAAAAATATTTTTGAAATCTTGAGCAATTGATATGATTTTATCTTAAATTTTCAAAGACAGTTACATACTTCTCATTTCAACCAACAATAGAAAATTATGAAAGTTTCGAATCTCATTTTATTTAACTTTCAGTTACATTTTCAAAGAATATGACGTCCTTCTAATTATAACTATTATTGCAATCCTAAACAATTGCAAACATGAATACATCCTGTGCTATTTTTTCAGAAAACATTAAAATTTGAAATATTTTTGGAATTCAAAGAAGTTTAGAAAATTTAAAGAATGTGGTCATTGTTGGCTCATTTATCTCTAAAGAAAACGGGGTCAGCTGAGAATATCTTCCCTATGACTTTTTTCTGTGATGCTTGGTAAATTCCCAAGAATTATTAATTATTTAAACAATTTTCATAAACAAATTCAGAGTTAAGCTATATTTAAGCTTTCGATGACTCTTTTCTACGATATTTTGCAGACTTATAATAATTATTGATTATTTAAACAATTTCATAAACAAATTCAGAGCTTGGACATTTCTCAGCGAATAGACTTTTGGCTATTTTTCGGCGAACAGGCTTTAGGCTATTTCTCAACGAATAGGCTAAATTTTTTACAGAATTAACTGTAAATATCTTTCCGATGGCTTTTTCGTATGATGCTTTGCAAATTTCTAAGAATTATTAATTAGATAGATAGATAAACGTTTATTTTTCAGCCTGCTGGCCTTAAAAAATTGACTTGCTTACACTTCCATTTTTACAGAATTTTCTTAAAACTAACCCTTAAAGACTAACATTCATCCATTCCTTATCTCTAAGTCGCACGCTTTTATCGCCTTGCCTTCCTCGCTTCGCCTCGCCTCGCACGCATGTCCCTACTTTTTCGCATTGCCTCGCTTGTCAACCTCTGTTTTCGCTCTAATACCTATTACTTATCTACTATTTACAATATTTACATGTTACTTATATCTACTTTCTCTCCTATTTACAGTCTTTCCGTCTCCATTCCTCTTCCTCCTTCCTTCTCTTCATCTCCATCTTACCCAACACTCCCTTCACCCATCCTCGCTATAAGTTCCTGACTTCCTTTCTCTCCTTTCCCACATAAATATTGCGCTCTTGTCCTTGGCATAATCCACACATAGTTCTCGTTAAACCTTGACTCTCTTATTCTCTCTTTCCCCTCTGTCTTCTCTCTCTCCATGCCATTTTGCTTAACCAAGTCATAAACCTTCCTTCCTTCCTCGTGAATCCTTCTCACTTCATCCATCTGCAGTCCATTCATTCTAAAATACCTTTCCCTCTCAGCCTCCATCTTCCCACCCCCTCTTCTGCTCTCCTTCTCCCACCAACACTCCCTAACCAGCCTACTTCCCCCCTCTTCCAAACATTTCTCCTGATATTTACACGCCCTGCTCCCTGCTAGAATCCCTACACTCGTTCTCCCCGCCTCCCTCCTGACCACATTTGCTCTCCTCACTCTCTCTTTTATGTGACCATCCACTCCCCCATTCCTCCGAAACACGAAGCCCAAGTACACAAACTCTTTCTCCTCCTGCACCTCCTTTCCCTTCCACTTCCACTCTCCTCCCTTATCCCTTCCCCCTCCTTTTCTGAACACTATAACCTTGGACTTTTCCGCATTCAACTCTAACCCCTTCTTATCCAGGTATCTTCTCAACCTCTTCATCATCTCCTTTAAGGCCTCCTCGCTATTTGCCAGCAACACTATGTCATCTGCATACGCTAGTGACCAAATTCTAACCCCTCCTATCCTGACTCCTCCTACCACCCCAGCCTCCAGCTAACTTTTCAGAGGACACCCCTGCCTTAACCCCCTATCCATCCAGAATCCCTCCGAAATCCCCTCCCCTCCTCTTACCTTGTCTTTGGTCTCTTCATATATCTCCCTTCCCCTCTCAATTAGGCCTATTTCTACTCCCCTATCCTCCATCGCCTCCCACAACCTCCCCCTATCCACTGACGGAAACGCGCCTTTGAGATCCACAAAAAACGCGTACACTCTCTTCCCCTTCTTCGCTAATTCTCTATACACCACGTGCTGCAGAACGTAGATATTGTCGATAGTACTCCTACCCACCCTAAATCCCGCCTGCGTCTCCGGCAATATTCCTTTCCCCTCGACATCCTTCCGCAGTCTCTCTGCCACCACCATCGCGTATACTTTATACGCCGTATTCATTAGCGTGATCCCTCTATAATTTTCCTGCCTATCTCTATCTCCTTTCTTATAAAGTGGCACTATTAACCCTTCTCTCCACCCTCCTGGGAATCCCTCGCCCCTCCATACTTTCTTCACTACCTCCTTCAGCCTCTCCCTAACCTCTTGTGTACTAAACAGCGATGCTTCGTTCTCCACCCCATCCAACCCTGCTGCTTTTGACCTTTTCAACTTCCTTATCTGCTTCTCTATCTCCTCGTCATTCAACTCCTCCATCTCTGCCTCCCCCGTTCTTCTACTTCCCCCGTACGTCTTCCTTGAATCTGAGCCCTGGAATGATTCTTTAAAAAATTCCCTCCATTCCTCGCTTCCTATCTTCTCGCTGCCCCCCACCCTCCGCTTCCTAAACCTATTTATTATCTTCCAGACGTCCCCCTCTGTCTTAGCATTTGCTAACTCCTCTTCCAGCTCTTTCTCCTTTTCCTGTTCTTTCTTCTTACACATCACTCTAAACCCCTTCCTCATTTCTACGTACTCCTCCCTCCTCGCATTACCCTCTTTCCACTTCTTGTACTTCCTCTTGACCTTCCTTTTCATCTTTTTACATTCCCTATCTCACCACGGCTTCACCATTCCTTTCTTCTTCTTTCTAAATACCTTCTTTTGCACACACCCTTTCACCTTCTCTTTCAGTTCCTCCCATATCTCTTCCACCGACTCCCCTCCAAAGCGTACCTTTCCTAGCTCCTCTTGATACTTCTCCACCGCCTCCCTCGTCCAGGTCACTCTTTCCCCTATCGAGACTAATTCCCTGCCTTGTCTTCCGCCACCCTCACCTCTTATCCATAGACTCAATGGCTGATGGTCTGATTCCACCCTCCCCTCTACTGCGAATTTTTCCGTCTCCTCCCATCCTTGCATATTCATAATCACATAATCTATCACCGATACCCCCACCTTACTTACGTATGTGTATTCACCTTCTTCGTCCCCCGTTGCCATACCATTCGCCACCGCCCAGCCTCTATCCTCCATCCAGTCCCTTAGAATCTCCCCCTCCTTATTTATTATCATATCCTTCGATTTCCTTTCGAAGCTCTCCCCTTCCGTGTAAAGTCCCCCTTCGCTCCCCATCGCATTAAAATCCCCTCCTTATTGTACACTGTAACATACTTACAGGTTATGCCTCCTATTTTTATTTCCCTCATTTGCACTTCCTCCCCCTCTTCCTCTCCATGAACTTTTTCCTCTAATCCATCTCTAACCCTGGTTATAATTCCCCCACTGGCCCTTCCTTTCTTCTTCACTCTGACCGCCTCCTGAAGTCTCCACCTATACCCCCTTGGCAGCTTTGGCTCTATCCTATCCCATTCCTTTCTTTCTACCCATGTCTACCAGTCCCACAACGTCGAATTCCTGGATATAACGCCAGAACTCCTCGTCCTTCTTCTTTACCCCTGCTACATTCCAATACAGCACCTTCACTACTCCTCTACCCTGCCTTACCCCCACCCCCCTACTGCCTACACTTCCCCCTACTGCTTACACTTTCCCCTGCACTTCCTTCAACACATCTTTCTCCTCATCCCACACCCACATTTTCTCGTCTATTTTTATTTTCCGATATCCTACCTTCGCCGATCTCCCTTCACTCTTCTCCCTTCTAGCCCTGTCGTTCAGCATTCTCTGCACATCCCTTTCCTTTCTCGTTAAATCGTGATCGATGAAAACTGCCTTATCCTTTATCCTATTTTTATTTCGCATTACCCCCAACTTTTCTTCCCAGATCTCCATCTCCACAACCGTCACTTCCTTGTCTTTTCTCCCCTCCAACTTAACTTTCCCTACCCTGCCTTTAACCCACCCTATGCTCTGTAGCAGCGCTTCCACGCCCTCTCTTTCTTCCCCGCTCTTTAGCTTCAACCCTTTTACCACAATATTATTCCTACTGTCTGCCTTCTCTTTTCTCTCTATTCTCAGCTCCATTGCCCTTAACCTTTCCCTATCTGCCCTCTCTTCATTCTCACTCCTACGCTCTCCCACTTTCTCTTCTATCATCTTTTCTACCCTCTCCCAAATACCTTTAATCTCGCTCCCCCCACCTCCGCCTCCTACTTCCATTTGCGTCCTGCCCTCCATCTTCTCAAGCCTTTTTTCCGTCCTTTCCTTCCACACCCTATTTTCCTCTTCCATCTGCTTCATTTTAGCATCTTTTTCTTTCCTTTCCCTCTCTAACCTCTCTACTCTCTCCCTCATCTCTTTCATCTCCTTTTCCCATTTCTCATCTCTAATTTTCAATTCCTCCCTCAACCCGGGGGGGGGGGGTCCTCCTCGTTCTCCCGCTTTTTTTAAATGGGCCCTCTACCACGCTTTTGTCCGGGCTCTCTTGGCTGTCTCTTTTCCTCTTCAAGAGATCCTCCCCGTCACTTGCGCTCGAAGTTCTCTCCCTCACCTTCTCTCTTCCTTCGTTCTCACCGTCCTGCTCTCTCCCTCTCCCTGACTCGCCACTAGACACCGAGCCACGGGCTGTTGGCCGTCCTGGTACGTGGAAAATTTCCTCCCCGTCAACTTCACTACCCGTACACTCACTACCCACTTCCCGCTCTGCCGCCGGTAACTGGGACCACTCCATGCAGTACCCTTCTCAACCGCCAGATGTCTCTGCAGAATGCAGTCTCTATTGCCGCCAAATTCTCCTTATATTTCCCTTTTTTCCTTTTTTTCAATTCCTCACAGCCCTTGCAGACCCCCCTTTCTCTCACTTAACACCCCCACAAATTCTCGAGCACCACACTTGACCCTCGAAGGCCCAATACTCCTGACCACAAATTCCCCCGATTCATTGATAACCTAACCTCACTTTCCCAATTTACTTAAATCCCACCTCACCCCTACGCTCAAGATTACTTTTTCTCTCCCCAATTCACCCCACACAACCCTACTCACCTCCTCGGCTTCCACCCTCACACCTACCACACAAATTCCGTAAATCCTCTCACCACTTGACACTAACCACGTTCTCACTTCCGCCACCAACATGCAAGTCAAGAATTATTAATTATTTAAACAATTTTCATAAACCAGTTAATATTTCAGCCTTTTTTCAACGAATAGGATCAATTAGTTTAGGGTATCAAGAAAGAATGTGTTTCCAATAACTCTTTTCTACGATACTTTGCAAATATATAATAATTATTAATTACTTTATCAATTTTCATAAACACATTCAGAGTTTGGCTATTTTCAAGGAATAGGGAGAGTTTATTTACGGATTCAACTAACCCTATTGAAAAACCCTGTAAGGGATCCCGTGACCGTTCCTGCACGTGTTCCTTTGCCAAAAATATGACCAGATCTCGTACAAGAAACGTTACGGGTTCAAGATAAGAAATTGAGACACGAACCTGTATACAAATATGTACAGGAACATGCAGGAAACGAGTGAACCCTTACGGAAACGTGTACACGTCCTAAATGGCCACAAATGAACATGTAGGGGATCCTGTAAAGAACGTAGCACGGTTTCCTCCGTATCGGCAAAATTTTATTGTCATTAATTTGGTGATGTCAAGGAACAAGGATAATTATCTGGAATACCTTGCCTTTTTGATAACCTTGAAGATTCAACTCACTAGCGAGAGAGCTAAGCCCTAGAGCACCCTGGCGGATTAGTTTCACTAGGGTTCCTTTACAGGATTCTGTAGAGGATTTCGTACCGAATCCTGTACAGGAAACCTATTTTAACTAATCTACCAGGGTACGCTACGAGTTAGCTCTCTCGCTAGTGAATTGAATCTGCGAGGATATAAAGAGAGACAATGTATTAAAGATATGTATCTATGTTCCTTCACATAATTATATTTATTATATTAAAATTTTGCTGATACGGCGGAAACAGTGCTAGATTCTTTACAGGATTCCCTGCATGTCCATTCGCCGCCACTTAGGGCGTATAAATGTTCCCGTAAGGGTTCCCTCGTTTCCAGCATGTTCCTGTACATGTTTATGTACAGGTTCATTTCTCAATTTCTGATGCTGACCCTGTGACGTTTCTAGATCTGGTCCTAGTTCTAGCAAAGGAACAAGTACAGGAATAGTTACGGGTTCCCGTACAGGATTTTCCAACAGGAAAGAATATCTTTCCGATGACTCTTTTCTATGTTGCTTTGTAAATTTACAAGAATTGTTATTTCAACAATTGAAGAATTTGGCCATTTTTCAATGAACAAGCTCAATTTGCTAACGGAATCACCAAAAATGCACTTCCAATAACTCTTTTCTATGATACTTTGCAAGTTTACAATAATTATTAATTATTTAAACAATCTTTATAAACATGCAGGGCTTGGCTATTTTTCAACGAATAGGCTCAATTTGCTTACGGACTCATCAAAAAGGTACATCCAATAACTCTTTTCTATGATACTTTGCAAATATACAATAATTATTAATTATTTAAACAATTTTTATAAACATATGCAGAGCTTGGCTATTTTTCAAGGAATAGGCACAATTTGTTACAGAGTCAAATAAGAATGTCTTTCCGATGGCACTTTTCTATGTTGCTTCTGTAAATGTATAAGAATGATTCAGCATTTAAACAATTTCCATTAACCAATTCAGAGTTTGGTTATTTTTCAAAGAATAGGCTCAATTTGTTTACGGAATCAACAAAGAATGCATTTCCAATAAGTCTTTCCTACGTTACTTTGAAAATGTACAATAATTATTAATTATTTAAACTTTTTTAGAAACATTCAGAGATTGGCTATTTTTCAAGGAATAGGCACAATTTGTGTACGGAGTCAACTAAGAATGTCTTTCCTATTTCTCTTTTCTGTATTGCTTTTAAAATTTACAAGAAATAATAATAATTTAAATAATTTTCATGAAACAATTTAGAGTTGGATATTCTTAAGCAAATAGGCTCAATTTTTTTACAGAATTAAATAAGAATATCTTTCCAGTGACGTTTTTGTATGATGCTTTGCAAATTTCCAACAATTATTTTTTATACATTTTTCATAAACAAATTAGGAGCTCGGACATTTTTCAACGAATATGATCAATTAGTTTAGGGAATTAAGAAATAATGTATTTCCCATGACTCTTTTTTACGATACTTTGCAAATATACAATCATTCATAATTATCTTTTATAATAATATAATAGGTATTTTATATCACTCAGGCAAACAACATCGCTTGAAACACCATCATTAATCTAAATAATTATCTTTTCAATTTTCATCAATTTTCATAGTTTTGACTATTTTTCAAGGAATAGGAACCATTTTTTTACGGAGTCAACTAAGAATGTCTTTCCGATGACTCTTTTCTATATTACTTTGTAAATCTAGAAGAATTATTAATTATATGGTAAAGGTACCTATCAAACATGTCCCAATTATGAAACAGTTTGCGAAATAATTCGATTTATAAATAATTCAAAAATCTATTTTTGAGTACAAATTATTATATTAATAAGTATGAAAGTCAGGCATTTCATCTATATAAAAAGCAAGTATGGTTCTAAAGTTTTAAACACTGAAAAATAATTTTTATCATGTAACCGATAAATTCACAAATTTCGATTAGTTTTCATTTGTAATAGATTAAATGATAGCTTAAGGTGTATAGATTTGAGATTACTGCACTTTTTCTTTATTTGGATAGAACTTTATTTATTAATTAGTTTTTTCATAATACGTACAGCTTTTTTAAGACGGTCCGTATTTATGGAACAGAGAAACATAGGTGTTTCATATCGACGGACACGTTTTCAACGCAATTTATGAAACAGAGGAACTTTTGCAATAAAATGTGTTTTTTGTCATATTAATATAGCTTATGTTATGGTATTATATAATACTTGAAGTTTAAGTAAAACAAATTAACTTAAAAAAAAAAACGGATTTTCAACAAAATAGTTTAATTTTCAATCAAAGTGAGAAATTTTGAAATAAAATGACGAATCTTCAACTGGATTAATTGAATTTCAAACCGAACAGACACATTTTCAACTAAAATAATGAATTTTTAACTCGAAGGGTTGAATTTTCAACCAAAAAGATTAATATTCAACCATGAAGAATAATTTTCTACAACAAAAATACGAATCTTTAACATAATATATGAATTCGCAACCAAGTTGTTGAATTTGCAATTGAAGATGATAAATTTTTAACGAATAGTTGAATTTTATGCCAAAAAGGTGCAAACAATTTTCCCCAAATAGTTCAATTTTTAAAGAAGAAAAATCAATTATTAACCAAATAGTTGAATTTTCGTCCATAAAAGATACATTTTTAATAAAAAATAGAATAGTTGAATTTTGTGTTTAAAAAACTAATTTATAACAAACCGAAAAAACGAATTTTCAACAACATAGTTAAATTTGCAACTGGAATCGTTGAATTTTGAGTTAGAAAAATTGATTTTCAACAAGGTAGTTAAATTTTCAATCAGAGATGAATTTTCAAATAAAATGATGAATCTTTAACGAAAAAACATTAATTTTTGACAAGCTTAGACTGAATTAAACTTTTAATAGGTGTTTCGCATTGAGAAAACATCAGCGCATTCATTGATATAAATATTTTTGAAATATATTCGACTATAGTTCCAAAATTAATGAAAATCTCAAAACCCCCTCAAAATTTGTCTCATGATTGGTACCTTTACCTTATAAACAATTTCAATAAAAAATTTAAGGGTTTGGTTATTTTTTAACGAATAGGCACAATTTTTTACAGAATTAAGTAGGAATATCTCTCCAGTAACGTTTTTCTGAGATACTTTGTAAATTCCTGAGTAATATTAATTATTCAAACAATTTTTATAAACATATTAAGAGTGTGGCTATTTAAAAAAACAGGCTTAATTTCTTTACGGAATTAATAAAGAATGTTTTTCCAATAACTTTTTCCTATGATACTTTGAAAATTTATAATAATTATTAGTCTGTTAGAAGCGCCAAAAAGCACAAGCTCACTGACCGCGCTAGTAGGGGGGAAAGGTTGAGCTGGAATAATCCGAGCATGATCGATCTCGGTTACGCGCACGCTCGGTTTATCGCTCATAGACTTCGGCTTCAGTTCTCATCTCGACAACTCGCAAGCGACTGACGCTCTCTTCTTTTTATTCTTCTTGATTGTGGCTTATTGCTGTTTAGCAAACGGCCAGAACTAAACATAAAATTTTCGCGATTGAGTTTTCCCTGGAAACTTCCAGAAGTACAGTAAAACCTCTACTAACGGACACCTCTCCAGAGCGGACACCTCTGTTTACGGACACTTTTCATGAGTCCCCGACCCACGGTATAGGAAATCCCATGTTAAGCTACCTCTCCCTAACGGACACTCTCTATAACGGACACGGACACTTTTGTTGACCCTCAAGATATGAATTTACCTCTACAAGACGGACAGTTTCAATGCAACCTGACTCATGAGCTTTATGGTAGACATTGGGGTGGGGATAAACGTAACCGTAACGTCACTAAACCTGTCTAACAGTTGAGATTTCTCTAGTGTTGACCGCGAAGATTTGAATTTACCTTCACGAGACGGACAGTCACAATACAACCTGACTCATTAGCTTAAGGGCGAACGTAGGGGTGCGGTATAAACGAAACCATATCGTCACCAGACCTATTAATGAGTTCATTTCCCTACATTAGCAATCGTTTCTCACGCGAGTTTAATCTTCTTTCACAATGTCTCGAAAAATGTTAACGTTGAAGGAAAAGGTGGAAGTGGTAGAATATTACAAGAGTGGAAAATGTGGAGTTCGCAAACTAGCTGAGCAATTTCATATTGGAAAGACACAAGCAGCTGAAATAGTGAAAAATAAAGACAGAATAAGTAAAATGTGGTTTGACAATCGGCACGAAAAACAATGCGGAAAAAGTTCTTTAAGTGGTGTTGGTATCTTTGTAGTTAGTGTTGTTTTTGAATGGTTTTGCAGAGTACGAGTGCATAATGTTCCAGTGTCGGGCCCACTGATCCAAAATAAATCCTTGGAAGTAGCAAAAGAAATAGGAGCTCCTGATTTCAAGGCTTCTAATGGCTGGTTGGAAAAATTTCGTGTGAGACATAACATTTCCTACAAAACCGTTTGCGGAGTATCAGCTGCTGTAAATATGGATACAGTCGAAGAATGGTTAAACAAATTGCCAAGTATCATACGTGGTTATAAGCCGGAAGATATTTTGAATGCTGATGAATTGGGACTTTTCAACCGTGCTCTACCCGAAAAAACTATGTGTTTTCAAAAGGTGAAACGTGTTCTGGTGGTAAAAGTGCGAAAGAGAGATTGACAGTTCTCTTGTGTGCAAATATGATTGGTGAAAAAGAAAAGCCTCTAGTTATCGGCAAAGCTGCTAAACCTAGATGCTTCAAGGGACTCGGCATAAGAAACTTTCCTGTTCACTGGAGGCATAACAAGAAGGCTTGGATGACTCGAGAAATAATGACGGAATGGCTGATGGAACTCGACAGGAAAATGAAGCGGCAGAAAAGAAAAATTCTACTTTTCTTGGACGATGCCACGTCACATCCTGAAATTGAATTAGATTCTGTGAAAATAGTGTTCTTTCCTCCTAATTTAACCTCTGTCTGCCAACCTCTTGACCAAGGTGTTATCAAGAACTTTAAGGTTTACTATCGTCAGTTCGCTCTGAAGCACTTTATATCTAAACTGGAAATTGAGCAAGACATGAGTCAACTTAAGAACATCGATGTTCTCCAGGCTATAACTTGGGTTAACGCTGCATGGAGTCAGGTAGCTGCTACAACTACAAAGAACTGTTTTCGAAAAGCTGGTTTTCCATTAACTGACGAAGAATCAGCAGACACCCAGGCAACTGCTGATGATAGTGATCAACTTGCTGCTTTGCTTCAAGCTGCTGGCGGTGCTGCTATTTCCGCAGATGACTATGTGAACATTGACATCGATTTGTCAGTTGGAGACTGCCGGACAAACGTCCAGGAAATCTTGGAAGATGTTTTGCAAACAGAGAGCAATGACCAGGAAGAAGAGAGCGATGAAGGAGATAATTTATTGAAAAATTACGCAGATGCATCTATTTATCCAAAGGTAATTAATTTATCTGTATTTATTTATGGATATTCATTCAATTATAAGTTTCTATGTTATTCTATTTATTTATTTAAAGGTGACACAGAAGGGTTTCGCCTTGTCAGTGAATCAGGAATGCACAAAGACCAAATAATTAACTAAGGTAGAGTACTCAGTAGGAAGCGAATTCCGAGAGGATAAGGACATTTGATGGATTCTCAGATTGAGTAAATTAATGTTTTGACTTAAAAGACTGCTAAGTGATCCATCGATAATACTATCACCCAATAGCCTAGTAGAAGTGATGTCGTCCCACCTTGATAGGTTCAGAAGATCTTAAGCAACCGAAATATCAATATTCCTGATAGAAGGACCCTCCTCGGCGCAATTTAGTTGTGAGACAAGATTTGTAGTTATATCAAACCCAGATGCGAAGTTTTCCATTAAGTTACCACCCCCAGTCTCAGAGAGAACCATGTCCTGATCGGTATTTAGGTGTGTAGATGATGAATTCCTACGTCTGGAGCCGGGAACCACCAATCCTCGTTGGGCAAGAGCTGAGTCCGCCTGGTCATAACCACAATCATACAGAAATCTATACTTCATGATTTAAAATGCGTAGGCATAGACAGGGCAGTCCCGAGATGAAGTGGGATGGCAATCTTGGAAGTTGGCACAGTAGACCTTTCTCAGTCTATTATGGCAGGCATTTGTGTGATAAAAATCACCGCAAAACTCGCAGACAGGCCTGGTACCACGGCATTGGTTGGCAAAGTGTCTAAACCTCTGCCATCCATAGCAACGAATTGGAGGGGGAATTACAGGGGTCATAGGAAATTCCCAGCCCGACAAGAAGATACTATTCGGTAAATTTGACAGAGAAAAAGTAAATTCAACCCTGGTCGTATCCGGGTTGGTTCTCCTTCTAACAGCCAGAATGCAGTCCTTGAACGATGGATCAACGCGATTGAAAATACTGAGAGGTGAATATTTTGGATCAACATCTGATAAAAGCCTTTTTACTAATCAGAGATGATGGAATAAACAGTTTAAGACCTGAACGAACCAAATCCACGGAATCCAAAAGAATATTTGTATCTCTCCAATCATCACAAAATATTTTAACTTGATTCTGGCCATTTCTTATAATCTTCCTACCCCCAGAAATAAGTTCGTCGATTCTGTCGGCAAGACAGAATAATATCTTAATGTAATATATGCCGAATAAAATTATTTTACAAGCTCGCCCCCCAGCAAGCACCTCATGCGTAAACCATAATTGCAGGCAAAAAATTAATTTGTTGCATCTGTAATTACAACAAAAGGAAAGATTTTTCAAAAAAATTTATTTTGCAGTATAGCGCGAAATGGAAGGTTTCTTTAGTCAAACAGTTTCAAATTTTTATTTTGAGATCCCAACCATGACCGAAAATTCGGTTAAATTTTAATTGGTGAAAGCGGAAGCAATTTATGGCTCAAGCAAAAGCAGACTAAATTACTATAGGATGAGTTAAGAAAGAGGCATATTGGAGAATGTGGAAAGATTAGAAGCGGCTACAAACACCAGATACACTTCAAAATACATTTTATACAATACCAGCTTGTGTTGGTGAGTGATATTCCAAGTCAAAGCATGTCAGCATTGCAAACAAAATAGAGGTTATAGGTGACCTTAGACCAAGCAAAAGATTGTCAGCAAAGATAAGGCTTAAAGTTTCCAAAAAATCACTTTAAAGTTGCGTTAAAAACTCTTAAGAAACAGCCAACATTCTACAAGCCACACACTATTGGCTATAATATCACCAAATTCCAAGAAGCATTCCAGAGTTGAACACGATTCCTAGATTGATTGAAATTTCACAAGAGAAGGTGCATCAGATTGCACCCTGACACTTTACCTCTTTACACTTCCATAACTGAACATATATCTCACATCAAAAAAGCATTTGAACTATCATAGTTAATTATTTCCAGAATAGCGAGACTTAGCACGCCACAAACGCTCCAAAAAGTACCATTAAGACCAGAGAAGCACACAAAGCGAACCGCTCAGCACGAGCACTCGAACCGTAATCTCCCGACTGGATTCACAGTCCAGTAAGTACTCGACTGACGCTCTCGCCCTTAGTTCGTCTAAAAACCCTTAGCCCTCTTACGGGTGGCGCCAATATTAATGTTATTTGAAACCCCTAACATTCGGCCATCCTAAGGATCAACTTGACCTCAAGTTATTCGCATAGAAAAAATGATTACAACTAGGTACATTTAGATTACGCTCGTTCTCGACGTAAAATTTCTTATCACACACCGCATTAGACGCTCATTCCCTTATCTAGGATCTCCATAACGCTGTGGAGGACGTCGAAAACGCTTTGGCCGAGTTTGACCTTGCACCACTGAATTTACATTAGCGGTATCACTGGTTACACTTCCACTCATGATGAGGTTTTCCTCGCGATTGGCACATACTTGACGAAGAGAATTAGAGTCGTCTTCATCCTCGCTTGTTCCATCGATGACATTCGAATCTTCATTTATTGCTCCGGATTGTCCTTCATGAAGACTATCGCCTACTACGAATTTTACGTGTGTCGGTCCATTCTTATCGTACCGCTTTTTGTTTTTAATCTGCTGTTTCAAGACTCTGGCTCGCTCCGCTTCTTTTAAAATCAGTGGGGATGTATAACGATTCTCGTCATCAATTGTGAGTTTGCGTAATTCGCCCTGGAGTGGATTTACGTATCCAAAAAGTAATTTAAAGGGGCTCTTCCTCGTGGTTTTGTTAGGCGACTCCTTCAGATTTCTCTGTAAAACCTTAAGACATTTGTCCCCATCTTTTCCTTGAGGGTTGAAAACGCTTCCTTGTATCGCCGGGATGAGTGTATAGTTGGTTCTTTCCACCAATCCATTTGCCTGGGGGTGGCGAGGTGAATTCAGAGTGTTTGATGCCATGTGTGGAGCAACATTCTTTGAATTTCTCAGAAGTGAAGCACGACCCTCGATCCGAGATAATCCGGGCTGGTGCTCCATAGTCTAACATCACGTCTTCCAAGGATTTAATCACATTGATCGCAGAAGTATCGCGAACAGCTTTCAAGACGCAGATTTTACAAATGAACCCACATGGTCGATGTGAATCAATTCGAAGGGTCGATGACCCGGCTTGATGGGGTGCAAATCAGCAGCCTGCGGCCCCGTTTGAGCCTTTGTAAGCATACATTGAACAAAACTTCGGATGTGCTGGTGAACATATCGCCTCATTGACGAAGAATAATGAAACTCTCGCATCTTGGCTAAAGTACGAACAATGCCGGTGTGGCTCTGAAGATCATGGTAGCGAATAACCATGCTCTACTCATTGCATCAACATGCGGCATTTTCTCTCCCGCCCTGTGTACAATTTCAAATTTATATTCTGACAATAGGTTACCCCATCGGGTGATCAGTGGGGTTTTTTTTTCTGTGTATTCAGGTACAATAAGGCCCTACAATCGGTGACGATTTTAAATTCTATATTTATGAGCCACATTCGTAACTGCCCATATAACCTCTAAGAGCTCGAATTTACTCGAGTGATGGTTGCCCTCTGGTTTCGATGTGCGTCGACTAATCGCGTATACCGGGTGATACCTTAGGTCATCAGCTTTTTGAAACAACATGGCAGCTAAGCCTTTTGAACTTGCATCCGTATGCAGTTCAGTGACACGCGATGTTGAGTAGCATTTTAAAACAGGCTCGATTGCTAATTTGCCGCGAATTTTATCACACGAATTTTTATCACATTCTCCCTATTCAAAGGGTCGATTTTCTTTCAGTAGGTCATACAAAGGTCCGGCCACTTTCGCAAATTTATATACATAACGATGCAGATAACCTGCCATGCCTAGAAAATGTCGCCAACTATGATATTTCTATTTCGACTATCTTTTCCTTTGTGCCACCATTCTTTCAGGTAACTTGCAACTTAAAACTAACCATTTTACATATTTAATGGATATCTTGAATATTTGTCATGTTAACTTTATAATACTTATTACTTTTCTGATTTTTACCTTTTTAAGTGCCTTATTCCCTGTTTTAATTGTAATCATGTGAACTGGATTTTGTTGGTTAACGTATTTCAGACACTTCTATATTTAACTGTACTTGAACTTTACTTATCACTGTCAAAATGGAAATCTTAAATATTTGTCACGTTAACTCTCAGTCTTTACCTGCCCATTGTCACGAATTTAAACATCATTTTATGTCCTCTTCCTATCATATCATAGCCGTATCTGAGACCTGGCTTACCCCTAATATTCCATCTAGCCTCATAGCACTTTATCATTACGCACTTTTTCGCAGAGGTAGATATTAGAGAAGAGGGGGTGGGGTCTGTCTCTATATTCATGACAGCTAAAGGGGTGTACGATGGGAATGAGCCCTCCTGCCAATTACAAGGTAATTTCTTCTACTCAATCTCATTCCTCTGAAACCAGGACCTTATCAGCATTCAATACCAGTTCTCCTTTGATCCCTCCTCTAGTATATCTCCTCTGTCTATACGCAATCTCACAAATATAAATGAAGCCGAATTTCTGGAGCACCTCTCTACTTATGACTGGCAAAGCATTTTAATTGAAAAGATATAAATAGAAAGGTTATTTGTCTGAAAAAATATTTATCTTTAGCTTTTGACAAATTTGTGCCTCTTTATACCCTTGAAGCAAAAAAGAAGTCCGCTCCTCGAATTACATCTTATATGAAAGACTTGATGAAAGAAAAAGAGGAAAAACGTAGACTGACTAAAAGAACAAAAAATATGCAAGCCGAATTTCTTAAGTTGAGAAACTTAGTCCAAACCAAAAGCAGGGATTCATACAATCAATATAATTATAATTCTATCAAAAACAGGAATAAAAATAAAACATCTGGTTTCTCTTAAGACGACTTGGACTTATTCCTCCAAAACACGTGGCTCCTGATAAAAATTTGTCCCCCTCAGATCTTTTAACAGCGCTCACCACAAAATCTACTCTCCTTTCAAACAGCACTCCTTCCCCGTCCGCACTTCCTTTTACCTTTGATGATACTAACTTATTCTTTTCTGATATATCGCAAGAAACCCTACTTAAAAAATTCTTAGAGGTAAAATTAAATGCTCAAGGTTCTGATGGTATTTCAATTGAAATGATTCGCTTAGCTTTACCAGTCATTTGTCTTATTCTCTTGCATATCAATAACGCATCTCTACAGGTGGGAATATTTCCTGATACCTGGAAAGAGGCGATTATTCGCCTTGTTCTTAAAATATCTAACCCTACCTCTTCCAAAGATTTACGCCCGATATCCATCATCTGTGCCTTATCTAAACCTTTCGAACACATTGTACATCACCAACTTACATAATTTACTATTGACTAGGCTCAAATCACTTCCCCTCTGAAATATGGCTGTTAATTATTTCGAATCTTTTCTCAGTAATCGTTCTGAAAGAGTACAAATCAGCAATGGTAAACGTTCAGATTGTGGGGAGGTTAAGAGTGGTGCCCCTCAAGGCTCCACGCTTGCATCCAATCTATTTAATATTTATATATCTGAACTTGGTAGTGAATTGCGACACTGCAACTATCACAAATATGCTCACGACTTCAAGTTATACCTCTCCGGGCCTATTGCCACTCTTAAGAGCTTACTTCAAAAGGTACATATTTGGTGGTGCAGTGGGCCCTGACAAACGTTCTCACTCTTAACCCTTCTCAAACTAAGGCTATAATCATAGGACCTTCTTCCTCTCCTTCACTTGCAATGATTGCAACCTTACCTCCTCTCTTGATCGATGGGCGTCTCATCCCCTTTGTGGATTCTGTGGAAGATTTAGGCTATATTCTTAATCGCACGCTTACTTGGATGAACAAGTTGCGGATGCTTCGAGGAAAACCTTTAGAGTCCTCCAACAGCTTAGCAAAAATAAAGAATCACTTCCTACTCCAACGCGTATCCTAATTAAAAGCTTCATCCTCCCTTTCTTTGACTACGGCTGTGTGGTATATGAGGATATTATTGATGAACTGAATGCCAATCTTGAACGTGCGCTTAATGCTTGCACTTGGTTCTTCTATAACATCCCAAAAAGTGAACATATTACCCAGTGTAGGGAAAGAGCAGGACTTCTTAACGTTGCCAAAAGAAGACAATGTTTGATGGGTAACTTGTTTATAGCCTATTCAGTAATGAAGCTCTACACTATCTTCTGAACCGCTTCTATTTTATTGACAAAGATCAACCGACACATTCCAAACTCCGTGAAAGAAAAACAGTACTCAAAATTAAGCCACACCGCGCGTGTAAAATGCAAAGATCTTTCATTATTCGCGGTACTCGTCTTTGGAACAAACTAGCTATAATAATAAGAAATACTTATTTGAAACTTCAAATCCTACTCTCGAAATTACACATGAAAATAGAGAAATTAGAAAGAGAAAGGGGAGACAGTGCAGAGCAAAGTAGTATTAAAATTTGATCAATTTTAAATTCAGACTTGAAGCTTTTAATAGATTCACTTACGCTATGATTCCTGGAAAACAATGCAGAGTAACAGAAAACAAAAAACATGAATGAGAACAATAAATTAATCCTTCGTTTAAAAAAATGTGTTGGCCTTGAAAAGGGCTGATTTTTTTGTCCTGTGGAGACCGTTAGAGAAGCTAAGGAGAGTAATACGTAATTAAAATATTCTTAAAACGCCCTTATTGGTGCATTTTCCTTCAATCGCATGAAGAAGAATATCAACATAAATTGACTGTCAATTAAAGGAAAATGTGCATTTTGCTTTTTATGAATGTTTCAGTTAACAATTTGAACATTTAAATGGAAAAGAAGGTTTATATTATATATATTTTTTTAATGGAGGCGAGAAAACACTTGTCACGTGTCAAGTTGACATCACCTTGCTCTTATTGGTGTATTTTCCTCCAATCATGTGAAGAAGAAAGTTTGCCTTTTCTGTGTATGCACATTTTTTTTTTTAACGAAGGATTAATTTATTGTTCTCATCCATGTTTTTCAGTTTCTGTTACTCTTTACTGTTTTTCAGGAATCACAGCTTAAGTGAATATTTTAAAAGCTTCAAGTCTGAATTTAAAATTGATTAAATTTTAATACCACTTTGCTCTGAACTGTCTCTCCTTTCTCTCTTCATTGTCTCCTCCTAATTAAATCTATTACTGCCTGCTCCATGGTTCGCTGCTTGTTTAAGGATGGTTGTAGCACTGTAGATTGATTAAGACTGTACTGCCAGGACTCGACTCTGGTGGAACAATAGGCTTCCCAACGAGCGGGTTAGAGTCAAAGGAGAAGGAAGATTGAAAAACGCATACATTAGAGAGAAAAAAATGGTTTATTCAAATAGAGTATCCCTAATACAAAGTTGATTCTTTAAAGTTTTTCAGAACTCAATAAGTAACGTTTCTATGAGAAAAAATTAAGTTGCCTTTAGTTCGTAGAAGTCATTATATAGTAGAGAGATTTTATAGCTGATATTCGAATAAATACACTAATACTGTTGAAAAATTTCTGAGATCTATCGAAAAACAAACAGAAAACCTACTTTAATTCACATTGCGGTAGAATGTTATTATTCTCTTTCTTCAACTTTAAATTATTGTAATTAATTATTATAAGCTGATAAGTATCTAGAACGAGGCGCGCCTTAGCATATGATTATTTTATCCTAAAATTGCACTGTACATAAAAAATACAAATGCAGTCAAAAATTCAGTTTATTGGGATTGTGGGAGCGACAGCCTGGCCAGCGGGGTGCGCTCGAATTGAGCCAGCGGTCAGTGTTTGACCTGAGCATTTGTGGGCCCCTTTTATTTTTCACTCGAGTTGAGCCTAAACTGACCTCTCTCCTGTTTAGCTTATAACTGGGTGCTCCTCCTACTAGATATACTATACACTAGGTCCTAGGACTAGGACTAGATGACTCCATGGTCAAAAAATGCGTTGGAAATTTTGTTTTCCAAATTTTCATACATATCATTTCTAACACATAAAATACCACTTTGCAAAAAAACTAATTGTTTAAACAACTTATTATAAATTTTAGCAATTTTCTCTGAAAATAGATTTAATAAGTCGGTTTTTCCGTATTTTCAACTTTTTACTTAGATCTTTGAATAATGCGAGAAAGTTGCGGTTTTTTTTTAATTTTCAAATTTTTGTCTAGTTTGCACTCAGAGTGTAGTAATAATTAATAATAATAATATTGTTCAAACAATTTATAATTTTTTAGCGATTTTCTCTAAGAATGGATTTAGAAAGTCACGGGTTTTTCCGAAATTTGCAACTCATTTTTAACTTTTTACTTAGAGTGAGATAATAATTATTTGAAGTTTTCTGTAAAATTTGCACTAAAATTGTTGTTTTTTTTTAATTTCCGAAAAATTAATTATTTTTATTCGATAATTTTTCTCGTCTGTAAATCGTAAACAATTGTTATTTTTTGGGATAAATGATACAGTTGAAGAATTTCAATAATTCTTGTTTGACATATTTGGTAATTATTCAAACAATCTTTATTTATTTTAATATTTTTTCTGCTGTAAATTGTACAAAGTTATATTATTTTCTGGAATTAATGACAGTAACAACGAATGTTAAATGTAATATCTTTCGTTTAAGATATTTTGAAATTTTATAAACAACTTTCATTTGTTTAAACAATTTTTTCATTCTGTAAATTGTGAAAAGTTATTATTTTCTGGAATTAATGTTGCAAGTAAATAATGTTAAGAATGATATTTTCGTGGAAGACAGTTTGAAATTATTTAAACAATTAATATCAGTTCCTGTTCTTTATTGGAAAGATGAAGAAAATTCTACTTTAATTCAATATCTTACGCTAAGTCGTTTGTTGATCAGTAGTTTCTTTTATCAATGAAATCGATCTGAAAGTATAACTATCAAAAACTTAACTGAAAAAAATTGTTTAAAAAATTATTATTGATTTAAAAATGAAGGTATGAGTTTTGCCTTAACAAAATACTAAATAATAAGCTACATAGTGTAACAGATAAAAATGAATTAGAATTTTCTCCACCTCTCCTATGGAAACGCCCAAGTGAATGATGATTAATAGTTTAAATAATTGCAAACTGTCTTTCACATAAAAATATCACTCTTATAATTCATTAAATGCGTTATCCATCCCAGGAAGTAGACATTTTCTAAGATTTACAGGGCAAAGAAATTGTTTAAACAAATGGAATCGTTTAAATAGTTACTAAATTAGATTAAAAAAATATATTGCTCTAAACATTCGTTAATTGTGTGATTAGTTTCAGAAAATAATAACTTTTTACGATTAACAGAGGGAAAATTGTTTAAACAAATAAAAATTGTTTAAATTATCACCAAATGCGTTAAAGAAGAAATGTCATACTTAAAATTCGTCAAAAGTTTAATTTATCCCAAAATATAATAGCTTTTCACGATTTGAAAGCTAAAAAAATTGTTTGAACAAATAATAATTGTTGAAACAACTCAAAATTAGTTCAAAATTACTGGGACCTCGATTGGCAAACTTGACACTTATCAAATAAAAATAATTCACGTTAAAAAATTCCAAACAATACCGTATTCAGCATGAATTTTACATAAAACTGCTATTTTGCATCTATAGGGTTCTGTTTTATTACCGAAAACCAGCCTAATAATATTTTTTTCCCAAACTGTACATATCAGGTAATGAAGAAGAAGAAAAAGAAGAAAAAGAATCTGTACATGTTAATGATGTAAACTTCATCTTCTATTTTTTCTGTTAACCTGAAAAGTATTTTGTTTCTTGTTTAATGAAAATGAAGCAATAAATCAGACTTTTTGATCATATATTTGCCTAATGTATCTCCGACCCATACTGCTTAGTTTTTTTTTCATAATAGAGAATTCGATTAATTTTTTCCAAGTTAAAACTTTTGGAATTATGGAAAAATAATTAAAAAATTGTATTTGATTTATGAAACATCCATTTGATATAAAATATAAATATTTATACTGAAATGTCTTGAGTTTAAAATCCATGTTGCTGTATCCAAAAAGATAATTTTGCTTGTATAAGATAATTTAGTTTCATATTTAAACTTCTGATGGGCAGGGCAGTTTAGGCTCAATTCGAGCACACCAAAGGTGCCTACTTAACCACCGGGCTCAATTCGTACATGGAAAGGTAAGGGTGGTTGACCGTTGGCTTAATTCGAGTGCGCCCGGCCAGCGTACATCGCGGAAGATTGGCTTTGGCTGCACATCCTAGTCAGCGTGCATTGAAAGGGTAGGAATAGGTAGAGAAGATAGCGAACTAGATCTCAGCTGGAGGAATCAGCAATTTCTGGAGCCTGATCAGCGTACCCAGAGTATAAAACAAATACAAAATTGAAATGGCTGGAACTTGATCATCGTTCCCAGCAACAACAACAAATCAAGAGTTTTTCCTGAGCCTTTTGCAACGTACCCGGATACAAAATAAATCAAACAAATTTCCAGAGCCTGAACAGCGTACCTGGATGCAATCCGCTGGAGCCTGAGCAGCAAGTCTGAAAACAATATACTGGAGCCTATGGCAGCGTGTCCAGCACAAAAAAAAAAAAACAATCTTCCAGAAGCTATCTTACAAGATCGCCGATGAGTAATCACCAGGTGTCGAACTCGCCACCTTGTCAGGTAGTCTCTCGCCTACCGACTGATTGACGATCGGTTTCGTGCTCGCTCTATTAAAGACCTCACCGCTGTCTTTGATGATGGAAGAGCAGGCTGTGAGTGGACCAGCGGTGGTTCACCGGTATTAAATTGTCACATTACTCACTAATAAGCCTGAATTGATTTCCCTATTTATGCCTCGTCGAAAACCCGGTTGCCTATGCTTTCGCGTTATATGTTCGTTACAAAGCACAATATTGTTCAATTGAAGTTTTGTTTAGAGTACTGGATGCAATTAGCGAACAGAAAAAAGAATGATTCTACTGAAATGATAAGTTTTCCAGGTAATAATAAGGTAAAGGAACAAATTACTGATAGTGAACCATTTGTCAAGAAAAAAATTGATTTATTTTAACCTAAACAAGTAATATTCATTTTTTCGAGTAAAAGGCATCGGGTATATCTTAATTAAAACTTTGAAACAAAGCAGCAAATTTAAATTAAATGACAAAATAGTGAAAATAGGAAGAATTTAAATCTTCGAAATAGACAATAGGAGCGTACTCGATGATTGTTGTCTTTATAGCCTATATTTGTTTATTGTCGATGTTGAAAATTTGGGATGTTAAATAAGAAGCACTAAGAAAGGCGGCTCTGGTCCTAAATTGTAATAATCATGAAAAAAACAAAA
>CAKNXH010060024.1:180816-214197 GCA_932178445.1 Andricus quercusramuli | reverse complement strand
TTAAGATGACCGTTGAAATCCTGATCAAAAACCTACTCAAAACACTACTTAATTTCGTGTTTTTTCATGCTAGCATTTTCTTTGACATTTCTAAGTATTGGAAGTTTATAAATTACTTTGATGATTTCAGTTGTCTCCGAAAAAGCACTGCGTTTCGCCAAAAATCTCTCAAGAAAATGGAATCAGACCAGAAGTAAGTGTGCACAGTCATTTTTCTTCATATTGTAATTTAAAAATTATGATAAAAACTGCTTATTAAACTTGGTACTTGACTTATATTTACCTTCTTATAGATTGATGCAACGAAAGCTGTGAGGAATCTAAACCTTCAAGATAAAGATGTTTTCGATCCAGAGTTGGAACCTCTACTCAAAGAAAATCCTCGCAGATTCGTCATATTTCCCATTCAATGGCCAGATATTTGGCAAATGTACAAAAAGGCCGAAGCTTCATTTTGGACCGTAGAAGAAGTAGATCTATCCAAGGTATAAATAATATTTATTTGCCCTCTTAACTCTTACCTTTGAAGTAGTTTAGTCAAAAGTCAAGAGTTTAAAAATGGTAAAATATTGAAGGTATAATTTATTTTTCAGGACTTGCCAGATTGGGATAAACTGACTGACAGTGAACGCCATTTCGTTTCCCACGTTTTGGCCTTCTTCGCTGCATCCGATGGAATCGTTAACGAGAATCTCGTAGAGCGTTTCAGCCAAGAAGTTCAAGTAACGGAAGCACGTTGCTTTTATGGATTTCAAGTAGCTATGGAAAATGTCCATTCGGAAATGTACTCTCTGCTCATTGATACTTACATTAGTGATCCGACACAAAGGTAATTTTTATTTGTCCTTTTTTTTTATAAAAACACTTATGATTTTAACACTAAACCTTAATTACCTAATTTTTTTGTCAGAGACTTCCTTTTTAATGCAGTTGAAACTCTACCGTGTGTGACGAAGAAAGCAAACTGGGCTTTGAATTGGATAAGTAACGGTACTGCCACTTTTGCGGAACGTGTAATCGCGTTCGCAGCAGTCGAAGGCATTTTCTTCAGCGGCAGTTTTGCAGCTATTTTCTGGCTAAAGAAGAGAGGACTCATGCCTGGTCTCACTTTCAGCAATGAACTGATTTCTAGGGACGAGGTATGTTTACTATTCGGTAGATTCAAAAGTTGAATGTATTTTCTTTCGAATTTTGTAGAATTACTAGTTGCAATGCTTCAAAATTTACTTTTCGAATGAAACATCATTTGCCTTGATTTTTCCAGGGACTACATTGCGATTTCGCTTGCCTCATGTTCAAGCACATCGTTCAGAAGCCTGAACAAGAGCGTGTAATTTCAATTATAAAAGATGCAGTAGTAATTGAACAAGAATTCTTGACAGACGCGTTGCCCGTGGAAATGATCGGAATGAACTGCAAACTGATGTGCCAGTACATAGAATTCGTGGCTGACCGGTTGCTTGTCGAATTAGGATGTTCAAAGGTATATAACAATAAATATCATATGTTACCTTATCCTTAATATAAAGAAGACACCAAAATCAAAGACATATTGACGTTTCCGGTCCCTAGGGCCATGTGAAGGTAAACTCGAAAAAATTTTAAGTTTTTTTTGCGCAGCATTCCTACACACGAAATAAGATATCGAGTTGAAAAATTAGGAAAATAATTTTAAAAAGTAAGAAACGTTTATCTGGTTCTGAATTTTTATAATTGCAAAAAAAGTTTTTTTCCATAATTTGTTGCTGCTTTTTTCGTAATTATAAAAATTTAGGACACGATAAATGTTCATGAGTGCTTTTATTTAGGATTGCAATTTTTTAACTGTATAGCTTATTTCGTGTCAACCTAAGTTGTGCGAAAAAAGTGACAAGACAAAATCTGAGGTTACCTTTACATGGCCCTAAAATTTAAAAGTAAACCTTTCGAAGCTGAAAAATGTTGTGCTTTGAATATTCAAAACTAAGCTGCAAATAAAAGAATTCGTAGAGGAACACTTCTGAATTCAAAGTTGAAGTATTTTAATTTAGAAATTGAAACATTTAAAATTCAGCAATTTCAAGTTAGAAACGTTAAATAATATACAAATATACACAAATTGGAAGTCTTCTAATCTGAGTAAATTCAATTCTAAAATGACTTAAAAATAGAATATTCAACACCAATTTATTTCCAAATTAAATCAATTAGAATTGGAAACTTAAAAAATACAAAATGTCTAAATGAGAATGACTTACAATTTTTTTTTATTCAAGTCTGAAAATTTTGAAATGTTTGAAACTGGACATTTAAAAATGTAAAGCGTTAAAAATTAAATAATTTTTATCATCAAGTGGTTACAACATCAAATTAGAAACCTCCAAAATTGAGTCATATTAAATTTCGTTCCGAAAAAAGTAGGTATTAGAAAGTGTACAGTTTTAAATCTGTAACGTTTCGCATTGAACAATTAAAAATTAAGAGACTTGGCCATTAACATTTTCACATACAAAATTGCAAAAGTAAGCAGTTGTAATATCCGCGCACAAAATGTATGGAAAAGGCTTTCGGTCAAATTTGGTGAAAATTGGGTTTTCTTACGCTTTTCAAAGTGTGATTATCAAAAGTGTTATTCAGACAATTTCATCGAAAGTATTTTCCCATACATTTTGTGCGGGGTCCTTTGAGGTCTTAAAAATAGTATTTTCAGAAATAAGGATTCAAAATTGTTTTATGCAAAACCGGACGGTTCTCGTACCTTTCTGTGCGTGTTTGTGAAACGCGGTGCATATGACAGATGTTTGTAGACTGTACAATACAGTTGTACAGAGCATGCCAGCCGGTAACACGAAGCAACACGTGAGTCCGCGCGAGAGAAATGGAGAGAGACAAACACACACATTCATTCTGTTTTTATTTGAAATTAAAATCTTTTTTGCTCGAAAATTCAACTATTTTGTTGAAGATTCAAATATTTAGTTTAAAATTCAACTGTTTGGTTTGAAATTCAATTATTTGGTTAAAAATGAACTTTTTTTGTTGAAATTTTGATTTGACATATCGTTGGCACAAAAGAGCGAGAGAGAGATTGAGAGACAAACACACATTCGTTCTGTTTTTATTTTTGACCGTCTCCTTAAAAAGATTTTATTTCACTAACTAAAACTAAAATGAACATAACCGCACATGTCATTACAGCTTCACACTCGACGCCCTCTCGCGTACGAAAACCATATCGGTTTTGCATAAAATATCGTGTGTCGCTCCGCAGCAAACCTTTGACGACCTCGCCCGTTGTTTGCAGTAGTCGGCAATGCGCGCGCCTGCGCGCATGTACGCCTCGTTCTGCAGACATCGGCCTCGGACGTCAAAGACGTGGTTTGCTGAGTCGTAACACAATGTACTATAGTTTTAAATCAAATCTTTTGTTTTCTCATATAGTATGTATGACTTATATGTGACTTCTTCTTTCTGTCAACCATATCTCTATAAGTAAAAGAGCTTCTATAATGAAACTTGGAAGAATTGTACTTTTAATTGATGTCCACATCTAATATTTTAAAGGCTTTTCCGAGACGCATCGATTGACCTATTGATGAACCTTACATGACCTTTCATAATCATTTAATAGCGATTTATAAAGCTTGAACACAAAATTTTACTTTGTTCATGTATGGAAAACTTTTTTTATACTTAGAATATAACACGGCTAGAAGTTGAAAAGTTGTTCGTTAAAAAGACCACATTGTTTGACCTTTATTTTGTACCTGATTTTCTAAAAATAATATTTTCGGTCAGACAGAAGCATAAGCTTGAAAATTATTGGAAGTGTCCAGTTTGTATATACATCAGCGAAAAATATTCCTCTATGAGGAAGCAAATTTATGTGATGCCTGTAAGGAAGTAAAGTGCTCATATGAAATGAGCTTCTTCCTGACTTCCTGACTTGCTTCCTGATGGTCTAGGAAGTTTCTCCCAATGCGACAGGTGTTTAATAAAACTGCCTTCTGAACTGCCGCCAGTACCCTACTGACTCCTAAATGTTCAAAATGTTCAGTGCATCTTGCGTGCACATTGCCTGTAGCCAAAATCACAATAGGATGATTAGATGCATGTTTCACATTCCACCATATTGCCTTTACTTCATGCCTTAGCTCGCTATACTTATGAATCTTGGTTGTATAGGTTGCCTGCACATTTCGGTTAACCGGACAAGCAATGTCGATGATGTAGACTCTTCCACCTTTTTTCTCTCGCATCACTATGTCAGGTCGATTGGCTCGGATGTAATGATCCGTCTGGATAGTCACATCCCAATATAAGATGTAATCTTCATTTTCAAAAACAGGCATTGGAATGTATCTATCGAAAGGCATCCATTCTGTTAAGAGTCTTAGGTTTAGGGCAAGTTGTTGATGTATAATGCCTGCCACATCATTATGTCTGTGCGTATATTCTCTTTGGGCCATTACGCGACAACCATCAATAATGTGCTCGATGGATTCATTGGTATCTCCGCATAATCGGCACCGGTCAACCACGTCTTCATGTAACACGTGTTTGCGATAATTCCTGGTGCTGACAACCCTATCCTGAATCGCAATGACGAATCCTTCCGTTTCTGGATACAGGACTCCCTTTCTCAGACAAATATTGGATGCCTCACTATCCATTTCATATTGATTTAACGTTTTGGGGTGTTCGCCGTGGATGGCTTTCTATCTCCATTGCGTTTCTAATTCCTCTATGGTTTCTGCCCTGGTTTCAAGGCCTCCTCTGAGGACAAATTCAAGGGCGTGTAGTCAAGATCCGCTTTACAGATCGTATGGTAAAGCGTAACATCTCGCTTGCTGTTAAAATAGTCCCGCAACTGTATAACTTGTGACTCACACAGTTTCCTGACATCTACAATGCCCCTACCCCCTCTATGTCGTGGTAGAACAACCCTTTCAATCGCCGAATTACTGTGGTGCATTTGGTGTTTCGTCATTTCTACGCGGATGATTCTGTGTTCGACCAGTTGATGAGCCCAAAGGAGTACGTGAGAACAGGGATGGCATAGGTGTTGATTGCCCTGATCTTGTTTGCCGAGTTAAGAGAACTCTTTAGAACCAATCTGAGTCTTGTATTGAAGGCAGTCGTTAGGTTTTTCTTAACTATAGTATGCTGAATACCCTTGGATTCGAGAGTACCCAGGTATTTATATGACTCGCCATCAGCCATTGCCTCGATGTCATTCCCGAAATCGTTCTCTTATTCTGCGGTCTTTGTGACATCGATCACTTGCTGCAGTTTTTTGTCCGAACTAGCGTACAGCTTCAGGTCATCTATGTATAGAAGATGGGTCAATTGATGACCATCCTCGTTATCATGTACTCTGAACCCATGAGACATGCTATTTAGAGTTTTGCTCAGTGAGTGCAACGCTAAGCAGAACCATAATGCACTGAAGCAGTCTCCTTGGAATATACTCGTCGTAATGCGTATTAATCTAGTTATCCTTGGTTATCCCTGATCAAAATACTTGAGTCTTGTACCCCAAAGCATCATCGCACGACTTAGGAAGTCAATGATGCGTGGAGAAATTTTGTATACTTTTAAGACTTCAAGCAAATAGTCATGTGGTACGGAAGGAAACGCTTGCTTGTAATCAATGTATGCCATGTGCAAGTTCCTTTGATGTTTACGAGCTTGCCCCATGGCAATAGCGTCTATGGTGACTAGATCTTTACTGCCTCGGGAGTTTTTACAACATCCTTTTTGTTCTTCTGTAAGGATGTCATTCTCGTCGCAGTGAGAATATATCTTATCTGCTATGATAACTGTAAGACATTTATATATTGTTGGAAGACAGGCTATCGGTCGAAATTCAGATGGATTTTGAGCGTCTGGTTTTTTAGGCAACATATACGTAGTACCCTGCAGCATAAAGCCTGGCATCAGATCCGGATGTTCCATAATCTTCTGAAAACACCGTGCCATTTCAGGGTTATTGCTTGCTCTTGCTTTCTCCAGTTGGAACCACGCAGTGTCCAAATTCCTTCTGTTAGTTTTTCCCCGAACATCTGACCAATAGTTAATCATGTCTTCCAATTGAGGGACTTCGGTGTGTTGTTGGTTATTTTGCTTTGTACTCTGTTCAAGATAAACCCTTCTTTCATCTGCCTGAAAGGTTCGATTTTGTCGCCTTCTTGCACTACTTTTCTTGTACCGACGCAGTCTAGCATTAAGAACTTCAAGTCTCTGCCGTTGGGAGTCTATAATCTCATCCAATATGGCTGGTGTTAATGTATCGATGTACCGAGGGCGGATGATTTTTATAACATGGTGTATTAGCTTTCTGGTTCGATTTCCTTTCTTGTATTGAGTCAGTCGACCCAATTTGCACCTTACTTTGCTGACAATCATATCCAACCTGATCTTCCATGGTGGATCTCACTCCTGTCTTGGGGCGAAGACTGCATTTATAACCGGCTCTGGTCCTATTATTATTATACCATTAAGCCATTTCCCATTCGGGATAGGCGTGACTTGCTCGGTTGGAAAATAGGTATATAGGTATAAAGTAGATAGGTATATAGGTGTTAGGTATAGATATTTTAGATTGATCTGGAATTCTCGTGTTATTTATTTAAATGACACGTTCATTCCGCAACACTGCTCCGACCCAGGGTTGCTGATCAATCTCTTTAGCGATCACCCTAAGTGAGGAGCCTCACAAAATTGTTATGCATGGCTCCCCACAGGGCCCATTATTATCCAAGGTCTTTGTTTCAGGCGGCATTCATTCTATTGTCACTTTGTTTACAAAAAATTTGTCGCCACACTTTTCTGTCCTGGCATACTACTCAATCTTCCTTCACATCCATGCATTTTTGCATGCAAGCTCTTGTGTTTCTATGGCTTCTCATGTCTCTTCGGATTAATGTCTCATTTACAGATTCTAAGCATTCTGTTGCGCCTATCTAACTCCCCATCTATTTTTCCGTCGTTAGTGAATAGACTACCTAGATATACGTACTTGTCAACTTGTTCTAATCTCTCATCATTTAGGACAATGTTGCACATTGTTTTCTCACTTTTTCCCTCAAACTCCATGATTTTCGTTTCATTTACGTTAATTTTGAGGCCCATGTTCTTCATGCTTGTATTAAGTTTATTCAACATTCTTTGCAAGTCCTCGACTGATTCTGCCATGACAATCTTGTCATCTGCATCCTTGTTTCACGCCTTGCATAATATCGAACCAGTCACTCAGTTTCCCATTTACCCTTACACTCGCTTTACTACCTGTATATATTGTTTTCATTGCTTGTAGGAGCCCTGCATTTACTCCGTACTCTTTAAGGAATTCCCAAATTTTACTTCTGTTTACCTTGTCAAATGCTTTTTCTAGGTCAATAAATGCACAGAAAACTTTCTTTCCTACTCTCAAGGTTTTTTCTGTGATCTGTCTTAGGCTAAATATCTGATCTGTGCATGATCTTCCTGGCATAAATACACTTTGGACTTCCCATATCTTCTCTTCTGTGATTTCCATTACCCTACGAATAAGTATTTCTGAGTATATTTTACTTACTGTACTTAGTAGGCTGATACCTCTGTAATTACTGCAGTTGCTTTTATCTCCCTTTCTTTTGTATATTGGTACGATAATCGCTTTTCTCCAATCGTCTGGGACTTCTCCCGTCTCGAGACATAAATTGATCAATTCGCACAACCTGTGAGGTATGTACTCGCCACCGTATTTAAGCATTTCAGCGCTAATACTGTCTATACCAGCAGCCTTACCGTTTTTCAAGTTCTTAATTATATCTCTGACCTCAGTGACACAGACTTTTCCAATTGGGTTTTCTAGTGCATTATGTTCTATGTCGAAGTTTTGTTGTCCTATATCTTCACCTCCTAATAGTTCTTTAAAAAAGTCTTTTAAAGCGTCTACTATCCCGTCTATATCATATATCATTTCACCTTTGCTGTTTCCCATGCTGACAAACTCTGTACTTTTACTTTCCTTCAACTGTATTTATAATAGTTTCATAATTCCTTCAAAGTAGTTTTGTATTTTGTTCTTTTCTTCTGTTCTAATTTTAACTGTAATAATCATGAAAAAAGCAAAAAAAAAAAAAAAAATTACAAAAAAAAACTTTTTTTATGATTATCACAATTTAGGATCAGAGCCGCCTTTCTTAGTGCTTCTTATTTATTATCCCAAATTTTCAACTCGATGTGGCTATTCGTGTGAAAATAAGTTGATAAATAGAAAAAGTGCCGGTAAGGTAAGAATCTGGTCACGTGGCACACTCATCACATGGCCTTAAGAGATGATTAAGCGTTAAAAGAACAACGTTGAAATGTTGAAATTAGCCAGAAAATGCGTTTTTAAATTAATTTTGTTTAAACAATCATCAATTGTTATTGATTAATAGCAAGAAATGGTTGACAAATAATCGGCTGTTAATTCCTGGGTGAAAAGTTGAATTTTTTAGTTCATAAATACGTGAGATAATACAAATTTGTTAAAAAAAATTGTTCTTAAAAATAATAACTGGCGATTGTAATTGAAATATTCCTAAAGGTTCAGACATTGCCGAGTAATTTTTGGTTGACTTCGTAGGAAAAACTTTATTTATTACATCAAAAATAGCTGCTGTCGATAATGGCTCACAATATTTGTTTATAAAATAAACAAAAATTCAATAACTTTCATGAGTTCAATATAAAAACTCTTTTTGTCAATAAATTGTTGAGATTTAGTGCGAATCATGTGACGAATCGCAGTTAATCTCCGTGAACCGAATTATTTCGAGGGCCCCATGGTATTGATAATTCATTTGCAAAATATTATGCGTATATTATGCTCGTAGCGCGTGGCTAATGCTTTCTTGCGCTGAGAAATAATTAACCCGCTTTTGCTCCGACTTTTTTTTTGTCCGCTTTTGCTATCAGCCCCTCAAATAAGTGAAATGTGGTGCATACCTTGCTTGTCAGTCGACCGAAGGTAAATGCACGCCACGTAGGCCTTTTCACTAGCGTCGCAAAAGTCATGTAATTGAAACTTAACTGAATTTTGCACGCTGATGCAACGTTTGAATTGTGCAATGATTTAAAAGCGATAATTGTTTTTTATATTCAATCCAGGATTGCTGTAAATGTGGGGGTACTTCTTGGACCCAATAAAGATGTGATTTCCAGAGATTCTGAACGATTGATTTTGCTGTGACTATAACTGGACTTGAGAGTCCAATGGGATAAAAGAGTTTCGCGATTTGAGAAAAAATTGAACGCTCTGTTATTGTGTTATTGGAATTTGTAAGATTAATCGTGCAGGTGATCAAATCTGAACTTGGATTCCAATACAGCCAGAGAGACTTAACAGCTTCTGTGGGATCCAAGGGCATGTGGATATCACGAGACTCGTTTTTAAAATTGATAGTGAGTCTGGGATCATTCGATCCCTATTTTCGGAGGTTGAACCCTCCTTTATGAAGGAGCTGGATTAAATAATAGCTTCTTCGAATGTGTTTGCACCTGTCAGCAGGTTATCCACATAAAAATCGCGTTTTCAGGATCGCTGCTACATCTGGATAGTTTTCGCGCTCATCGTCGCCTTTTTGTTGAAGCGTGCGAACTGCAAGAAAAGGCGCGGATGCGGTGCCAAAGCTCACTGTGTTTAGTGTGTAAACCTTAAGTGGCTCATTGGAGTTCTCACGCCAGAAAAATTGTTGGAAAAGTTTGTGATCATCATACAATTGAATGTGTCGGTACGTTTGTTCGATATCGGCTATAAGTGCAAATCTAAATGTCCTAAATCGCGTAAATGTTGAAAAAGATCATCCTGTACTGTAGGACCGACTATCAGAGTATCATTGAGTGAAATTTCTGTCGAGGACTTGCACGATGCATTAAAAACAATACGCGTTTTTGTTGTGAGACTACTAGTATTTATGACCGCGTGATCTGGTAAATAAAATCCGCGATGCATGGCTGTGTCATTTAATAGAGGGGTCATATGTCCCTCTTCTAAATAGCCTTGAATACATTTCACATATTCTTCTTTAATGCTGGATATTTTTGAAACATATTTTCGAGAGACTGAAATCTAATGAGAGCTGCGCGACGTGATTCTCCTTAATTGAAAATTTTTGTATTAAACGGTAATTGAACAATGTAACGACCTGATTCGTCACGACGTGCGCTTTTTGTGTAATGCATTTCGCAATGCTCTTCTTGCAAGCGTGACGAACTTGCAGTAGGTGAATTTAATTCCCACAAAACGGACAAGTCAGAGAAGTTTGTGTAATTGCAATAAATTGTGCTTTCTTGCACGCGTTTGTGGTTGAAAGTTCCTGCTACTATCCAACCAAACTCGATTTCTTGAAAAATGGCTGGGTGATCTACGATTGAAATTTTACCAGTTCGGAGAAAATGATAAAAGTATTGAACACCAAGAATCATGTCGTCTTCGGCTGGAATGTGAAAATCTAGATAGTCAAGAAAGAGATCTCGTGGGGTTGAAAAATAGTTTCGGTTGATGGGAATTAAAGGCATTGTAGTACCGATCATTTGAACAATGAAGAGTGACAGATCGCATAGTAAATTTGTGTACCGAGGCTTGATTACCACATTTGCCGTTTTCATGACTGTGGTGGAGAGATTATCAATCGCTCCCAGGGGAATATCGACTGGTGTTCTTTTTATCCCTAATTTGTTTGCCAATCGTTCAGTGATAATGTGAGGTTGGGAACCCCCATCTAACATGATGCGACAAGGGTAAGAGATCCCTTGACTATCGAGCACATCGACAACGGCCGTGGCTAAAACTACTTGGAAAGGAATCAAGAGCTGATAATTAGAAACATGTGCAGAATTGGGTGTTTTGATTGAGCATGTGGATGTGGTTGCAAAACACTTGAACCTGAATGGTTTTCAGATCTGGGATTTTCAAAGTGTAGGAGAGAATTGTGCCTCTTTCCACATTTGCGGCACCCGCTTGATACGCAATTTTTTAAATGATGATTTCCACGAAGGCAGTTAGGGCATAGATTAACTCTTTTTGCTGCTTCGTATCGCTCTTTGGGTGACAGGTTTAAAAATTGACTACAAGCGTAAACTCCATGTTCTCCTTTACAAATGTAACATGATATTTTTAAAGAAATGTTATTTGACTGAGAGCTATTTCAACTCGAGGGCGATGCTATGGCAGCACCTGTAAAATGGTTTTGTGAACGCGAACCCTTACGTGAATGAGTACTCATTTTTGGATTTGAAGCCTTTTGATTTAGTGTTTGATTAATAGCGGCCCTCTTCTCCTCGATTTGGGAGCGGCGCTCTAAAAAGTCTAACATATTTTGCAATGTGGGTAAATCTTCGTTACTAGTAGATTCTTCCCACTATTCAATTATATAATTGTTTAATTTGCCTTTGATCAGGTGGATGATTATGGAATCCCACTTATCTACTTCGACTGATAATGCGCGAAGTGCTCGAATGTGCTTTTAAGTTTTATCGTATAACGCGCGAATTAAAAAGTCTTTGGATATGCACGGCATTTCGAAAAGCGACTTTACGTGGATGTCAATGATGAATTTTTTATCATGATGACGATTTTTTAGGAGATCCCAAGCTACCTTTTAATTTTCGGTTGAAATTTCCAGCGAAGAAATTATGTTGGCTGCATCACTCGTAACACGGCCCTTTAAATAGTGAAATTTTTTTAGTGGTTGGTAAATCAGGATCATTGTGGATCATTGAATTGAATGTGTCAAAAAATCTAGCCAAAAAAAAATCTAGTCAAAAAATCTGAAAAAGTAGGAATTTTGAGATCTGGATACTTAACCCTTGGAAAACGACGATTTGAGTTTAAAATGTTAGCTTGAGCCTGGTCGGTATTTTCAATAACCTCTAGAGAATAATTTCGTTCATTATGACCGAGAGTTGAATCCGAAATATTCCTTGAATTGGTACCCTCAGACGTGTCGACATTTGATGGAGGGCTCGATTGTGTACTTGCAACTGAGTGAGGTACATAAGGTACATAACGCCTTTTTATTAAAGCTTTGACCCTACCACTAATTAAATAGTACCTATTTTCAAAGCTGATGCGCACATAATTTTTCTTTTCTTCGGTTTTATCGTCTTCGACCAACGAGTTTAATTAATTTGGATTATTTTCAAACTGTTCTAGAATTGGTAAAAACTTTTTATGTAATCTTGTTTCTAAATCAAGGAATTCAATATCAGTTTCAACGGTAATAGAATTTAGTAAGGTCTCAAATGTAGTTAATTGGCGCTTCAACTTCCCGCGCTCTTTCTTTAATTTTGAAATTTGTTCAGTAGACATTTTTAATGAGTTATTGGTTTGAATATGATAAAGACAAAACCGGCATGAAGGATTTTAAAAATTTTTGGATTTTTATGGAAAATCGGTAGTTTACATAACCACTTACTTGTACTTCTCGGTTAGGGTTGTGAAGAAGTGTAATTCCCAGTAGAGCTGATCTTGACTGGAAGCTGATGTACGTTCGTGGGGCTCCAATGCCCTAGACCACGACGGGAGTTGAAAAAAATATGTTGAAAATTCGAATCCACGTTCATTTCGAACAAAAATGTGAAGAACTGGACTCGGATGCTGTCTGTTGCCCAGAAATAGGTACGATCTCAGGGCCTCCTGGACCTCTGAAGATGCGATACCTTGTAGTCCACGGTGCTGCGCTGGACTCGAAGAATGGATTGGAAAACGTCTAGAATCCCCCTGGATTTTAGATATCAAAGATAATGCTGCTTTCTCGTGTGCCCCGAGATTTCTTGTACCATGGGATATTGGTTTAAAAAACATCGTGGATTCTGTTGGATCCACGCAAATGAAAATGGCTCGAAATAGAAATTTGAGCTTTTTTGAAATTGAAAATCACTGCTATGTCTTGAAATTCACCGTTCCTTTCACTAGTTGTTTTTTGCACTTCGTCGCGATTTGAGAGTCACTGTTTGTTATTTGAACTTCACAAGATTACACTGTTATTAGTTATTGTTAGTCACTATAACACTCTTATACGGTTGAATAAAGGCGCAATTGTTGTATGATCACATGTTTTAACCGACGACGCGACGCAATTGTTTCCCGACCGGTATAAAACATCGGATATTCGAAGGACCATAAAATGTGGAGTTATGAAAAAAGCATATTTTGTGTTCGTGGAAGGTTTATATGAATAAATAAAATGTTTTGTTAGGAAAACTTAAGCTTATGCTTTATACACACAACAAAAGTACTACAATATCTCTATTGAAATAATGCTAGGGAACGGTGGTTGAAAATGCTATTGAAAGACCGACTCAGACGACGAGTTCTGAGATCGGTGAAGGCGAAAATTATAATGATTGAAAATTTTGGAAATGAATCTCAGACAGGGTAGAAGCCGACCGTGCAGAGCGTTGTACATTTTTGGTAGGGGTAGCTAAGTTGCTCCCATTGAACAATGAAATTCGAAGAGGGAAAATATCGGCACCACCTTCTAAGTCCTACAATTGGCGCCAAATTTTGCAAAGGGTTAGTCATTCCTGATAAGAGCGCACGTGATAGAAATAACCATAAATTGTTTGAGCTGGTTTATGAAGTGAACCCGCGGAAATTTCCTAAAGTAGTCCTAATCTACAGATTAGGATGAAACGTGCGGAACGGAGTATTTGAGGACTTAAAGCAAGTAAAATGTACAATTCTGTTTTGAAGAAAATATTGAAATTTATGAAGATGTGACTCAACAATATAAGTTGCGAATTATACTAATTTTTTAATAAATTTCATTGTAATAATCAAAAAAGGTACCTGGAAAAATTAATTTTTTTTGTCCTAGGAAACCTGGAAAAATCGTGGATTTTGTTTTAAGAGACAGGAGACACCCTGGTTATAGGTACTATTTACAAAAAGAATTTGAACTTTCCTAAAATGCTTACATTTCTTTAGTTTTTCGATATGTTTGCAGGGTTGTGGGGCCCAGGTGTTCTAGAATTTAAGCACCAAGCCGGCTGAATGGGCCATGTTGATGTTACACCCTATATGCAAACAAATATTCAGGAACTAGCTTTCCTAAAATACTCACGATTTTTTTCACGAGCTTCCTGGACTATTTGTAGCACCTGAAATAGGAGGCCCATCGCCTCGACACATTAGAATGAGGTCAATTTTGAATACGTAATTACAACTTTCTGAAAGCATTTTTTGGGATGAGTGAAATAGGGTTCTTTCATAATTGTATATGAAATAATTGTTAAATGTATAATTTCAAACTGAGGTGAGTCTGTGGGTTGAGACTGATTCAAAAATTATTTTAATTTAAATAAAGTGCGGATCAGTCTATTTAATTCGAGAGAGAAGGTCTTGTTGTTTGATAATAGAGGAGGGTTGTCCAGGGTATTCAGGGCGAGGGTGCGGTGGGGGCGATTACTGCAGACACGGGAGTAAACCTCTCCGTAGCGGGATCTGATTCAAAGAAGGGCGAGGGTAGTTTGGGTGGACCAGGGTATACAGGGCGATCTAGCGGTTCGTTTCGATGACGGCGAAGGCTACCGATACTGGAGTAGTCCTCTCCGTAACGGATATCGTCTTCAAGAAAGGGCAAGAGTGGTTCAGGATATCTAGAGCGACGCTGCGGTTCTTCGCAATGGCGGCCATGGTTACCGATACGGGAGTATTCCTCTCCGTAACGAGGATTGGATGTGACGCTGCTTTGAAGGCGGCATGCAAGCATTAGAACGAGGTAAGGTAAAACTTGCGTTTATTTAAAAAGCGTCGAAGTATAGACTACGGGGACTCGGGGAGAAATGATTCTCGGTAAAAAAAAAAAAAAAAATAGGTGATGAGGGGGCACGCGGATAGGCGGATGGCCAGTCGCGCACCCACGATTAGTGGTCTCCCCGAAGAATGATCGAAGTGGCAGAAGTTGTGCGTTACCCGTTTGAGCATTATTACACAATATGAGAGAAATTTGATATGGCTGGAAGTTAAAGTGACGTTTATTGTGTGTGGGGACAAAAGCCCGCAGGCGGGAAAAAATCATAAAATGTGATAATTTATTTATATGTAAGAAAAGTAAACAAGAAGTGTAGGAAGGGTGTAGGGGGGTCGAAAATGAATGTTTCTGCGAAGAGGATCAAAATTATATTTTCCTAGAGAGGAAATAAGTTCAAAAGGTGATAATGATGCACAATCATAAAATTTAGTGGCCGTTTCTTTGATATACTCTGAAATGTATGGTAATTGAAATTCTCTGTGAAGGACACAATTCTTGGTATATGTAGGGGTTTTTGCGATACGTCTTAGAAATTTATTTTGAATTATCTGAATGTCATTAATGTTGCTTTTTGACGTACCTCCCTAAATTGTACAAGCTTAAGTTATGATTGGTCGGACAAACATTTTGTAGACTAGGATTCCATATTCAGGTTTTAGGCTAGAATGTCTGTTAATAATAGGATTTAAAAGCGAGGTAACCCTGAGAGCTTTCCCTTTAGTTTCTTGGATATGTTCTTTCCAGTTGACATGCTTGTGTAGTTTACCCCCGAGGAATTTTACAGAGTTTTCACATTCTATTGGTTAATTAAACATTTTTGGTAGATCTATTTTGGCAGGCTTTCTGACTGAGAAAAGAATTGTTTCCAAGTTTGCTATATTAATTTTTATTTTCCAAAGTTTAGCGCAAGCCTCAATGATTTTAAGATTTTTGGGATTAACCAGGAAGAAGTAAAAATGCAGTGTCGTCCGCATACAATCTAACTGAAACTTCAGGGACCTCAGGGATGTCATTTACGTATATAATAAAGAATACTAGTCCTCGATTGCTACCTTGGGGTAGATCCCCTCGGGAGGATTTTTCTTTTGAGAATATTTGGTCTATTTTGACTAAGAATTTTCTCTTGGTAAGATAAGAGTGTATGAAGTTGATAGCCCTTTTCGAAAATTGTAATGGATTATTTTTCTGCGCAGACCTATATGTCGGCTGCTTTATTATTTTTCGTAGTTTTAATTTGCTTGGCTATTTCTGTGTGTGTCATATTTTTAAAGTTATCAGTGCTGGGTGTTTCAAGAAATTCGGATACAATTTTTTCACATTCAGCAATGTGTAATGGATCAGATGGCTGGTTGTGTGGCGAAAAATTACTTCCATAATTTGCTTTTAGAAGATTTGCTTTTTCGTAGAAGAAAGGGCAAAAGCAGGCCCTCCAAGCCTCAAAGCATTTGCCTGTTATAAAGTTTTGGCTACGAAGTATGGGTACACGACCGCCGGCGGCACCACATCTGCCACACTAATGCAAACATCTTGTCAGTGATAAGCACGTTACGTATGCGTGGCTTTGTTATTTACTGTCAAGCGTGAATTTATATCATATTTTTTATTGTACAATGATAGGCAATGACGTATATAAAATTTGTTGAAAAGTGAAAAATATATCAGTTGAGGTAGGTATTACATATGTAACTACAGAACTACTGTTTTTATTATTAAAATTTGAGGTTAGGAATGGAGTTTAGGAACACAAAAAATGAGTGCTATTCATTTCTAGAATTTAAAATCAACTTCCATTTACAAAAATATTGATAATTACTTCCCATGAATCTTCTGACAATCAGTTTTAACTAATTTTGTATTATTTTTTCGCGTTTCCCACCATTCTTCACTTTCGTCAAAAACGGGCAGGCACGCGTCGTACAAATTTAACGTGCATGTGTTTCTGCGCTCATCATTGACATGAAAGCTTGCTTGTGTGATGGCACATGTGGTACCCCGGCGGTCGTGTTTCGGTACTTCTTACCCAAGTCGCACACAAATTTTGTCACGAAAAATGCATTGAGGCTTGGAGGGCCTGGGCAAAAGTTTAATCGAGGTTTTTGAGAGGTGGAATATTTGTCGGCAGCTTCGTTAGCACTTTAGTCATACGCCAGACAGTGTTATCTTTAATTTGAAGTTTACCGATTGGATAGGTAGCTGCATGACGGCTAGAACAGAAAGTGGCATTAAAGTGTGGAAAAAAAGCCCGCAATCGGGAAAAAACCACTTAATCTAAAACACCCAAGTGCTATGTTTGAAATTTAGTAGTTACATTTTCTACGAGTTTAAGTATCATGTGTTATGTGGAATGTTCATTTCTGAAGCCAAACTGCTCTGGTCTAAGAATGCTGTCTTTCTCGATGTGTTTATTTATCCTAATGAGAATGATCTTTTCAAAAATTTCGCTCACTGTGTTTAGTAAGCTAATGGATCGATAGCTATTGGGATGATACGTGTCTTTTCCTGCCTTTTGGAAGACTAGGATATGAGCTGTTTTCCAAGAGTTTGGAAAGTAATTGTGGTCAAAGCAGGCATTAAAGATAATGGCTAAAACGATAAGGCATGATTCTGGCAGTTTTTTCAGAATCGAGTTAGAGTCGGGTCCTGGAGCCTTGTTCCTTTTAGTAGTTTTGATACACTTGAAAATTTCTCTAGGGCTTGTTTGTCTAATTTTTCTTTGACAAGGTCTTTTGAGGAAGTCTCCAACTTCCTTTTCACAGATAGTAATATGGGGTGGATCTGAAGGGGAATCGTGAGGGGAAAATGTGTTTCATAGTTTTTTGCTACAAGATTTGCCTTGTCGCTGTCATTACGTGCGAGAGTGAGATCTGGTTTTTTAAGTGGGGAAATCGTCGCTTGGGCTTTAGTGAGGGCTTTCGTCATACGCCAGATTGAATTATCCTTAATTTGGAGTTTTCTAACTACTTCGTTCCAATTATTACAAGAATTTTCTCAGATTCTGTTGTCTATTGTTTTACGAAGGTGATTATGTTTTTGAGTAGGGGGTTTTTATTTTTGTAGTGTTTTTGTGAGATCTTGTTTCTTGTTTTAGTAAGGTCTAAAAGTTCCGGTTTTAAGGGTGTATCGTACTTTTTAAGTGTAGTTTTTGGGCCTGAGAGGTCTATTGCTGTTTGTATATTGGATGTAAAGTTTATTATGGCTTCATCAATTTCTGTCGGATTCTTTAGTGTGAGTATAGCGTCTGTTTTTTCGTCGAGTGAGTTAATGAAAGTTGCCCAGTCTGCTTTTGCAAAATTATATCGCGGCCTGCCTGGGGTTTTATCGCACTTTGTTTTTAAGTTAATGAGAACTGGTCTATGGTCAGAGACTAGTTCATTTATTGTAGAAATATCGTAATCGAAAAGATTATTTTTTAATATTGCGATGTCAATAAGGTCTGATTTGTGTTTAGTATTAAATGGAAAAAAGGTGACTGGTATAGCGATACAATTGCGTATGGTTTACCGCGAATTTTAATTTTAATTATAGTAGCCTCCTGGTTTTGTAATTCTGGGACTGGGTATTCATGGTGCTCAACATTACTCCTTATTAGAATTGCTGTGCCTCTGTTTTCATTATTTTTGTATGTTTTATAGCCTTGGATTTCAAATGGTTCAGATTGTAAAATTAGTGTTTCATTCAAAAGGCAGATTGTGATATTATTTTTATACAGAAAATCTACGAGTTCATGTCTTTTACGATAGATTCCTAATGAGTTCCAAAAGATTATTTTTAAGGTATCATCATAATTAGAATTTTCAATTTTCAATTGCAAGTGTTAATATTTTGTTGATGATCTGGGCTGTGTTCTCGAATGCTTGTGAAAGGTTTAGCGATCTCGACATAATGTTAGATATTAATGCGAGTGAGGAGTTTATTAGTGAGACTAAGGTAGTTTTAGTGTTTTGTGTATTAACATTATCCGCTGAGTGTGTGGTAGTTTTTAGCAGTACGACTCTTCTGCATCTGATTGCTGCGAGTTAATTTGCTTTGCGATGATTTTCAGTGCAATTTGTTGTTTTTTCGTGGCTGGTTGTTTGCTTTTAGTTGTTGGGATATTACTGGTTGGTTTATGCGTAGGTTTGACTGCTTGCCTATATAATTTTTCAAAATTTTGATCCAACGGTTGCTGCGATAGCTTTAGTCATATTGATCTGGGGGAGGTTGATTTTATTATTTTGGTTTTTAGGCGCGGCATTGTTGGACTTTTTAATATACCGTTGAGCTCCTTTTTTATACTCCAGGCAGCTCTTATAATTTGCTGGGTGGTCTTTTGAGCAGTTGGCACAGGTAGCTGGTGATTGTCCACATTTCACACACCGTGGTGCGGCATGGCAGGTACCGGACACATGGTGAAATCTTTGTGAGTTGTAGCATTGAGGGGGAGTAACTGGTTCAATATACTGCTCAAGTTTAATTTTAATGAAGGATAAAGTAGTTAATCCGAGAAGATCTTTGGCTTTAGGTGCACTAGGGACTGTTACTAGGATCAAAGGGAGGGCCTTTTTTGTGACTTGGTTGCGCATCCTGGAAATGGATGTGATATTGAAGCCTAGCTCTTCAAGATCAGATTGAACTGCTTCTTCTGGGTAAGTGACTGAATTTTTCTGATCACTAATTTAACTTGAGGTTCGTCGTTACTCTTGTACAAATAGTACTGAAAGCCTTGCTTGTCAAGAGCTGCAAGAGTGGCTCGATAATCCTCTTTATATGAGATATTAACGGAATGCACTCCAAATTTGGAACTGTAAATAATCGGACTGTACTGGCGGGATTTTTTGAGGATACCATTCTGCACGATAAATGTATGCTTAATTTCATCTACTACAACATTTATAGGGGGTATTCGCTGTTTTTTGGGCTCGGAGGATTTATGGCTACTATTAACTGTCATCTTACTGTCTTTCGACTCAGTTGATGCTATACTATTACACTTACGTTTTTTGCTTCTCCTTGAAGATGCGACCAAGAATCCGTCTTGGAAATCCTGGTCATCCTGGATGTCCCTTAGCGAGACAAAATGTTCATTTCGCCTTTCTGAAGCTTTCGTGCTCAGCGATATACTGTCGCTTTTTTAGATTAGGTTTAAGCTCTGTGACATTCGGGTGACGGACAACTGTGCACGAGCCCATCTGTGCAGGTCAGTGGCCACTGGTACAACTGTGCACGTTGTTGGCCACAGGCATAACTGTACACCGGGACATCTGTGCACGTCTCAAATTTGGCGTGCACAGATGGGACACTCCCAACTGTGCACGTCGAAATGTCGACGTGCACAGATGGTACCCTAGAAACAGTTAACGTGCAGAGATGGGAGACTCCTAACTGTGCACGTCCACAGATCGCACCCCACCAACGGTCCACGTGCACAGATAGGGGACTCTCAACTGGGCACGTGTACAGATGGGAGACTCCCAACTGTACACGTGCAAAGATGGGAGACTCCCAACTGTGCACGTCTCAATTGATACGATCATATTATTTACCTACAAGTCCACGTGCACAGATGAAAGACTCCCGGCATTGCACGACTTGATTAATGCAGTCAGATTGTTCACTTAGAAGTATTAAAATCATCAATTTTACTTGAAATGTGTACGGATGGTACCATTCCAACTGTGCACGTTTCGATTAGTAAAGTCATTTGTCATCAAAAAGTGCACGTTCGCAGATGGTACCTTCCCAACTGTGCGCGCCTCGATTGATACTATCATTTTTCGAATAAAAGTTCACGTGGACATATGGCACCCGCCCATCTGCGCAAATCCCAATTATTACGATTAGAATTGATATGCGCACAGTTGTGAGTCTCCTATATGAAGGGTTCGCAGTTTAAACTTGTTAACTGACATTTTTTTCGAAATGTACTTTTTTGCACTTCATTGAAGTTTTTTAATATGTGGCCACTATCCTTCCAGCCGCATGTCGAAATTATAATTTTTTTTATGAATTTTTAAAAAACGCGTTTCGGTACCTGCAGCACTGGTCCGCGGTCTAAACCTGTTAACTACTTATCGCGACTTAGGAGCAATTGTGTTTTCAATCCATTTCGCTAAGCTAACTCGTATAAAAAGACTGAGGGGACCGTGTGACTAGGTGTTTTTCATAGTGTTTGAACGTGTGAATTGAGTTTTGGAGCTGTATTGACGTCACATTTGGCAGTGTCGCCTATATACGTTGCCTCGAAAGAACACACACGATTGCCGCGCAATTGTTTACACGGAGAAAAATGGATGGTCAAAGTTAGAAAGTCAAAATTTACAGAGCCAGTCATTCCTTCTATATGGTCGAACGGCCCTTCCAACATTTTTTCGACATAGTCAGAAAGACTCTTATTTTATGGCCAGTCTGACGATTATAAGAACACCAGACTCACTATCAGGGATAACTAAGGTATCCCTTGCGGTATGGTCAATACGCGCATCTTTTTTTTCACTCATTTCGACCATTCCCGAAGGACTAGATAAACCATCTCACATGCTTGATTGCTCGACGTTTGCGCGTCAATTATGCGCATGAAAATTTGTAGGTTAGCGGGTATCGCTAATTGGTGTTTGGTGCCAATTTGCATAACGGACGCGTGGACTGCGTGCTGCTAATAATTAGCGACAAGCAGTTTTTAAAGTATTCGCAAGTATTGCTAGTGTTGTTGAGGTGTTTCTCGTGTTATTCCCTAGTGTTGAGAATTTAAACGATCGTATTTGTAAGTATCTATTTTATATAATTATGTGACATTCGAAATAGTAGATCCTGTTATTATTTTGTAGGTTATATTATAATACAAGCTTAAAGTCATTTTTGATTATTTAAATAATCACTGAATATTGTAGCATTAATTGTGTAGTTATAACTTGATTTTTAATTGTGAATTTTACAATAAAACTTTATCTTCCAGTTGTCACCTATTCCACATTTAAATTCGGGGAAAGATAGATGGACGGGTCTAGCTCATACGTGAAGCTGATGGAGAGCTGGAACTGTGAGGGAAAAATTATTCAAATATTCAGAGGTAATTGTTATCAATTTTATATTTTAGAACTTCACTTATTTGGCTGAAAATTAATGTGATTTGTTAAAAATTCGTCTTTTCTTTTTGTAGAAAATTAATCTTAATCGAAAAGTCAACTATTGGATTAAAAATATGTGATTTTTGTTGAAAATTTATTTTTGGGATTAAAAACTAAATGCGTCAAGTTAAAATTTAACTATTTGATTGAAAACTGACCTTTACGTTGAAACTTCATATTATTGAGTTGAAAATTCCATTATTTTATATAGAAAATTCGTCTGTTTTGAAAATTCAACTGCTTTGTAAAAGATTCATTTTTCCTAATTTAAAATAAATTTTTACAGTGAAAATTTAAGTGTTTCATTTTTGTTTGAAAATTAATCTTTTTCGTTTGAAAATTTAACTATATGGTTCAAAATTTATATAATTTCTTACAGATTTCTTTTTTTGGTGGGAGATTCATAATTTTTGTAGAAAATTTATATGTTAAGTTGAAAAATGAACTTTTTGTAGAATTTCGCTTTTTTGGAGTAAAGAAATTATTTCTTACACTGAAAATTTAACTATTTGGTTGAAAATGAACTTTTTGGATAAAATTTCATATTTTCGGCTTGAAAATCCTACTATTTTATATAGGAAAGTCGTCTCTTTGTCTTTAAAATTCAAAAATTTGTTAGAATAGTCAACTGTGCTGTAGAAAATTTAAGTTTTTTTGATTAAAAAATGATTTTTTAAATGAAAAATCAATTTCTCCATATAACAATTCACCTACTCGATTTTTGGTTAAAAATTGTTCTCCTTTTATAATTTACAACTTCACCTATTTGATTGAAAATTTATATATTTTGTTGAAAATTGATTTTTTCCAAATGAAAATTTAACTATTCCATTTTATCAAGCTTATTTGAAGAACCGCGACTTTTCCGAATGTATGTTAAATTGAGAATTCTTATTTAAAATTTTCATATCAAATTTATTTTGTGATAGCTTAATTTAATTTGTATTTTTTTCAACTTAATTAATTATTTTTAGGGTCTGCGAGCATACCTCGCTACAAAGTTAGAGGGTCGACTTGCCTTGAAATCGGGCGAGAACTTAGACCACACTTCTCGGACCCCTTTGGTCAGATCTGTGGTCGAATACTTGTTCAAATACTTCTCATGTCAGAACAAGTAAGTATATTCTACTGTGAATTTTATATATTCTTAAAAATCTCATATATTTTAACGAAGTGATAATTAATGTTTTCAGAATAAACCCACAAATTTTCCGGAGAGCAGCTGAGGAAATTGTAGATGAATGCCCCAACGAGAAAGCGTCGGTCTATTTCGTGCCCGCAAAACCGAAGACCAAATTCAGTAGCAGAACCTTAATCAACGGAAAGCTATTCAATGGGTACCAAAAAATTCAAAGAATACTTGGTGAATTAGTCGTCGAATACGATGCCGATTATGTGCAAAATGTGGAGAGTGTAGAGGATGTAGAAGGTATGTTTCTAGAAAAAATTAAAAATTTTATGAATCACAAGGCTCGGATCGCGCATCTTTTTTGGCTATTTTGAAAAAGTTCGACTCATTGACTTTTCTGTTCTTCTTAGAAGTTCGCTATACGTGGTTATAATTGTAATAACAGTGAAACTTTCAAGATTGAAATTCAGAACTAGGAAAAATTGTGCTATTTTAATTACCATAATTATTCTAATATCTTTCCTAAGAAACTTCTCTTTTTTGAACTGAATTAATAGAATTTGGTAAGAAAATTGAACTATTTTTGGTTGAAAGTTAATTCTTTTTGGTTAAACATTTGACTATTTGCTTGAAAATATAATTATTTGGTTGATATTCGATTATTTTGTTGAAAATTGAACTATTTGGTTGAAGTCAACTTTTTTGAACGAAAATTTAATTCTTTTGTTGAATATTTGCTTTTTTTGAATAAAGAAGTAATAGTTTTGGATTAAAAATTATTTTTTTTATGATAGATTTTCAAATCTTTCTTGGTTTAAAAGTTATTTGTTTGTAGAAGAATGGATAGTCTATTAAAAAATTCGTCTTTTTGGCATGAAGATTCAACTACTTGATTGTAAATGCAACTGTTTGTACTGATTGAAATGCAACTACCTAAAAATTCATATTTTTTGTTGAAAACAAACTATTTGTTAAAAATTCATCTTTCCAAGATGTTAATTCAATTGTCTTCTGAAAAATGCAAAAATTTTGTTCAATAGCAAATTTGTAGTTCTACTTTAAGATTTATCTTTTATGATAAAAAAGTCGTATTTTTGGTTGAAAGTTCATCTTTTCTGGTTGAAAATTAACTTTTTTCTTCAATATTCGTCTCTTCTGTTTAAAAATAAATTGATTTGTTGTTGATGCTACTGTTTGGTTACCAATTATTATTGTTTATAAAATTCACTATTTGGTTAGAAATTTATATTTTTTCATTTAAAATGAATTTTCGTTGAAAATTTAAGTTACTTGTAAAAGAAACCGTTTCGTTAAAATTATTATTTTTCGTTGAGGTTTAATCTATTTTATTTGAAAATTCGACCATGTTGTTGAAAATTAGCTTTCTTCTTGAAAATTTATTTCTTTTGATTGCAAGTTCAAGTACGTTTGGTTAAAGTTTCATCATTCTGGTTTGAATATTCGATCATTTAATTGGAAATTCATTTTGTAGTTTGTAATTTGAATATTTGGCTAAAACTTCAATTATATTTTTAAAAATTCATCTGTTTGGTTGAAAGTTTCCAGCTATTTGATTGAAAATGCAAATGTTAGAATTAATCTTTATTCAATTCAATTAACTGATTGAAAATTAATCTTTCGGGCTAAAAATTCAACTGTTTTCTAAAAAATTATACTTTTGAAATTTAAAACTCAGCTCTCTTGTTGAAAATATGTCTTGGGGTTGAAAATTCGTCTGTCTTGGTTAAAGTTCAACTATTTTGTTGAGAATGCAATATATTCAGACTTGAGATCTTGTGCGATTCATAACATCCTTTATAATTTTAAACGACTAATCCGACTTTTTTAAAGCCTTCTAGTCAATTCGAGCCCTGGAATCAAAATCAAAACTACTGTGTAGCTACTTTTTATTCTATTAAAGATTCCGTTCTCCTACCTGACGAAAATTCGACCACGGCTTATAAGTATTTACGACACAACGTGGGCACCTTTGAGGAACAAAAGGAAAACTCGCGATTGTGCATTTCCGAGCGAGCAGCATTTTTAAAGGATAACGAAATATTCGACTACATCAAGCTCTTTCCGGTTTAGCGTGTACAGTTTGGATACATACTGCTCTTACAAGATTTTGATAAGAAGTATTTAGCAAAAAGAAATGCATTATACGCAGTGTGATCACACACAAGGAAATCGTCAGGCAAGCGAAAGTTGTGAGCGTTAGCCGTTTAAGTGCGTAAAATATTAAATAATTAATAATATTTAATAATTTATTCTATGCTATATGTACAATGTTCGACCGTAATTGTATTAAATTCTAGATTTAGCTTTAACGAAGGCTGTAACGAAATTGTGATTTATGAAGGTGACTGTTTTATCATATAAGGGATCGTCCATAAATTACGTAAGACGTTTTTCTTTTGTTTGAATAAAGAAGGAAATAAAATTGCTGTGAAGTTGAGAAGGACACAACGATACAAACAAAAGAAAAACGTCTTACGTAATTTATGGACGATCCCTAAGTTATATTTATATTTATGCTCCTAATTCTAAAAATAAAACTGCATTTATAATCACAATTTTCAGCGAACTTTAACCTATTCATAATTAATTTAAATATTTCGTTTAATTTTGAGGTTACGTCAGGGTTTATTATTTTTTCAATCCATATATTGTTTTTGTATACGCTATAGAATATGTTATACTCTACATCTGAATTACTGTGAAATTATGCTAATTACATAGTACGATGACTTTTATTAATTGATGAATAGTCAGAAGTATTTCCATACCAATCTTCAGTAAAAACTACTATTTCACAGAAAAAACGTTAACAATTAAATTCATAAAGAATGTTTTCTTACTAATTTCTTTTGTTACGATTTAATATTACAAATTAGTAATTTTTCATTGAAGATTATTATCAGAATGCTTACTATAAATCAATTGATAAAGGACTCCCCACTGTTTAAATAGTAGACTTTCATACTAGTCCAGATTAGAAAATCAAATCAAATTTTTTTATTAATTTTCAAAAATAATATAAAAATATATATTTGGCTCTCAGAAATAGTAATTTTAATCGTATCAGATTTTTTAATCGACCCTCTGCAATAATCGAATTTGCCCTCCTAAAATATACATTTTTAAATTCCGGGATAATCTAATCGACCATTCCGAGCTGATAGCATCGACTGTATTGAGATAATCAAAGCGGTAATCTGAGGTGTCCAAACCGACCCTTCACAATGACCAGGTTAACACTTTGAGAAAATCGAATCGACCATCTTAGACCATCGAGTGGTCTGTCTAGAGACAATCATATCGACCCCTTAGCATGATCGGGTCAGCTTTCTTGAGATGACCGATTCGACCGTCCGAAATGATCGAGTCAACACTTTGAGATGATCAATTTGTACCTCTTGTTTCAACTTTCTAGAGATAGTCGCTTTAGCCATATGCAAGGGCTGTCCTATAGTTGACCCTGCAATATGGCCGGTCTGCACATCTAGATGGCCAAACAGACCTTCCATTTTTCTCCGTGTACAAGCGATCGTAAACAGTGGTGAATAACTATTCTGATTCACACAGCTAGTTTTCATTTTCAGAATTGTTCAACGAACATTTTGATATATATTACTTGTCTGTAGGTATACCGAGAGCGCAGGGAAAATGCGAACGAGGGAAAAAAATTAAAACGCTCGCGCAACAGGAGCGCGCTCCTGCAGATACCAGGCCAAGACCGCGAGACCCTCTTACAGACAACATACGTACAGATTCAAACCTATGTAAAAACTTTAATTTCATTAGAAATGTTATAAATCTTATGTATATTATTGGTATTGCGGTCTTCAACAAAATAAACTTGGATGTTTGAATAAATCTTTACAATTTTCAAAATGAAAACGTTTTTCCGTCGACATTTCTAAAATGTCAGTTAACAGGTTTAGACCGCGGATTCTTCATATGTGAACGCGGACTTGTAAGTTAAGCATAATATCTGATAATTGATACGTGCACTGCTCGGAGGGTACCATCTGGGAACGTGGACTTACAAAAATGTCTAATCCTACTAATTGATGCGTGCACAGTTGGGAGTCTCCCAAGTGTGCACGTGCACAGTTGGGTGTCTCTCATCTTTGCACGTGCACAGTTGGGAGTCCTCCATCTGTGCACGTGGACCTGCAACTTTCGAATCGAATCGTATTATTTGAGACGTGCACAGTTGGGACACACCCAACTGTGCACGTCGAAATGTCGACGTGCAGAGATGGTACCCTAGAAACAGTTAACGTGCACAGATGGGAGCCTCCCAACTGTGCACGTCGAAATTTAGACGTGCACAGATGGTACCCCTGGAACAGTTCACGTGCAGAGATGGGAGACTACCAACTGTGCACGTAGAAAACTAGACGTGCACAGATGGCCTGTTTACAGTTGTGCCTGTGGCCAATAACGTGCACAGTTGTACCAGTGGCCACCAGCGTGCACGGATGGGCTCGTGCACAGTTGCTCCGTGCAAAGTTGTACCCTTCCCGTGACATTCGTGTCACAGAGCGCAAATTTGTTAATCGATCAATTTGGTGCGTCTGATAGACCAGAATCTATCAATTTATCATGAGCCTCAATTAATCTATCACTCGAATCCAATCCCGAATCCAATCTACTCAATCGAGTGACTCGGTCTCAAAAAACGCTATTCTTAACGGCTATCTCGGGAGGCGGTGCGCCACTAGCGGCGCAAGTGTGTGGGGGGTGTTACAGCATTGGTCCGCAGTCGCAGCGCAAAAGTTTACAAGCGACGGTCTTTTTGTCGATGCTGCTGGTTGGGAGTTTTGCGCGATTGGCACGCTTTCGCCAAGCAAAAGTCTACGAGCGTGAACGAAAGAAAGAATCAGGTATGTTTGCTAAATATTATTCATGGTTATAAATAATATTTATAACCATGAATATAATTTAGCGGACATGAAAGCTAAACTGATAATTAATTGTTTCTGTTGCATTATTTAGAATAAACCAATTGTCAAGAAAGACTGACTGTTTGCAAGTTACAGCGCCACAAACAAATGCCTTATTGTTTGTAACAATTGTTATAAATAAAAACTCTCAATTGACCGAATTGATTTTTTTAAATTTTGGTCAAGTTTGGGCACAAAATAAAACTTTTTTACTCTCGATATTTTCTCGCACGTTTAGCTATTATTTATTTCCAGCCTTGTTAATAAGCTATCTTCTATTAATCTACGCTTCCGTAAACGCCGTAATTTGCAAAGGCTTTAGTTTTGGCCAATTTTTGGCACAAAATAAAACTTTTTTACTCTCTCGATATTTTCTCGCACGGTTAGCTATTATTTATTTCCAGCCTTGTTAACAAGATATCTTCTATTAATCGACGCTTCCGTCAAAGCCATAATTTTCTAAGGCGATAACATTTTTATAACGTTAATTTTACTGTATAAAGTATAATTATCTTGGGTAGAATTTTCAGTACCTGCTTCTTGTTGTTTATTACTTTTGTTATCAACAATAACCCTCATTCGATAAAATTGATTTTGCTTTAAACGACAAAATATCAAGAGAGTAAAGTTTTATTTTGTGCCAAAGGTTAACATAAAATTAAAAAAAAATAAACGTTGTTATTGAGGATTTTTGTTGATAACAATAGTTATAAACAGTAAGGATTAGGTATTGAAAATGCTAACCTAAATAATTATACTATCCACTGGAAAAGTAATGCTATGAAAAAAAGGTTATCGCGAATAACTTAAAAATCGTGGCTTGCAGGGTAGCTTAGATTTATTAAAAAAATATATTGTTTATAAGGCTATGAATAAACAATTGCTCGTCGAATGACAAAATATCAGTAGAGAAAAAGTTGTACTTTTTGCCAGAGATAATTTTTTTAAATCGGTTTTTTTTTTTAATAACAATAATTGTAAACTTTCTTTTCTTTTATTCTTTTAGCCTATTTCTTCAACAAAAAAGGTTCAAGTCTGAATTTAAAATTGATATTATTTTAATTCTCCTTTGCTTAATATGTAGTCCAGAACTGTCTTTCCTTTCTCTTACTTTTTTTAATGCAGCTATTTCTCTTTCTAATGTATCGAGACGATGGGCCTCCTATTTCATGTACTACAGAGTTCGTAGTGGAAAGCTGTTGTCTTCTTGTAGTCGAGACGCCAGCCCTATTTACGCCGGATAGACGAGGTACATTCGTTTTTTTTTATTCTGAGATAAAATGGTCTACATATTATAAAATTGTGTAGCACATATCTGCAAATCGTCGGCCTAAAGTTATACTACGCCATGTCCCTCAGCTGTCAAACTCAGAAAATGAGGTTTAAATTTTAACCATATTACACTCTATTAAAATGTTGTTAAATGTCAAAATAAGTTTATCGATCCAAAATAATGAGTGATCAAGAAAATATCAACACAAATTTTAATATTATGAATGTCTTAGGTGACGTTACGGCCCAAGATGGTAATTAGGAAATAAACATTAGTGGTTAGTGAAATTCCTGACTTATCTACAGAGTACTAAACTCTGGGCTAAGGGAACAGGTTCAGGGACAAATGAATTTGAGGGATACGAGATGAATGCAATTAGACATTTATTAAAAGATTAATAGAGCAAATTGGGAATGACTTACAAGATTTGAAGGGAGAAACGGCTCTGAAGGAAAAGGTAATAAAACTCTTGCGGAAATTGCAGCGGTGAATGACTAGTACAATTTAGATGAGAGAGATAGAGATTATAGAATCGTAGATGCAGAATTTCTCGCTCCCTAGACGTCGAGTTGATGGTGAAAGACTTTTCTCTCTCTCTCTCTCTCTCTCTCTCTCTCTCTGTGTGTGTGTTTATCTCTCTCTTCTCCCAAATCAATACTGTTTTCCTAATACCTTATGATGGAGCCATTTCTATGTTACATACTTTTATTTGTCAATTCCCTTGATTTTAAATAGTTCACAATTGATTATACATATATATATATATATATATATATATATATAAACAACATCAAACAACGTCACCTTCCAGAGGGGCGTATATCAAGGTGATACTATGAGCCCTTTGCTTTTTTGCATCACACTTCTGCCTCTATTTCTCGCACTAAGAAATTCTCCTGGATACCTCTGTGGCGACACTAATCAGCGCCAGCATAAGGTCACTCATGTATTTTATATGGACGATCTGAAGATCTATGCCTCTGGTAAAAGCAAACTTCAAACTGCTATAAATATCGTCAAGAACTACACGGGAGAGAGTGGGATGGACTTTGGTTTGGACAAGTGTGCCAAAATTCATCTGAAGAAAGGAAAGATTACCAAGGTCCCAAGGACCCTGAGCTTGTGGATGTAAGTGTTATTAGGCATCTTAATACTGGAGAGACCTATACATGCCTGGGCTTGCCTCAAAGCCGCATTCAGGACGTAACATCAGTGAAGGAGTCTCTACGAAGTAGATACAAGCATTTTCTTCGACAGATTTGGTCTTCCAATCTGTCGGTGTTGAACAAGGTATCTGCGATTAATATGCTTGCCGTCCCGGTTCTACTCTACTCGTTTGGGGTGGTTCAATGGACGAAGAACGAGCTTAAGGCCCTTGATGTCACCACACGTAAGATCATGCATATACAGCTTACATCGTTGCGAATGGCAGATATGCTCTCATAAAGATGGTCAGGAACCACGAGATGATTGGCGAAGGAGCGTTCCTTTACAAAGCCGCTTCACGTCTAAAAGTCGAAGTAAAGAAAGCAGAGGTTGGAAAATTTCACCAACAGCTACTCGACAAGCATATGCACGGAAACTTTCACAGAAATGTAGAAAAACAGTCCTTGTCGAAGGAGCAAACTTTTGCTTTCCTCAAATCATCAGGACTCAATTCAGGTACAGAGGGTTTTATTTTCGCATGTTAGGACGATGTCATTTCCATCTTAGCATACCGTGACCGCATATTCTGTCAAGAAGTTCCCAGTGATAGGTGCAGAGCGTGTCGTGCACACGCTGAGTACCTAGAACACGTACTATCGTATATACGTATATCTATAGACATAATGCAGCCCTAAGAGTACTTTATTACCATCTTTGTCGCTCTTACGGTGTTGGTCGCGACCTGCCCTGCCGAACACTCCAAGGGATATAGAGTCAATTGTCCGAAACGAGAAGTGCCAAATTTTCTGGAACTACGATTTTCGAGCAGCAGTCTCCGTTGCGCACTCGAAGCCTGACATTGTTCTCCAAAACTTCGAGAAACGAACTATATTCGTGATCAAATTCTCAGCTCCGTCCGAATACATCACTGCAACGGATAAAGAAAAAGAGGAGAGGTATCAAGACCTTAAAAGAGAGCTGCAACGACTGTACCCAAAATATTCGGTGTGAGTAATTACTCGCACCGAATATTTTGTGATATTTTGTGACAGGTACTCTCGGAGGTGCGAAACTATCACTGGTTCGTAACCTTAAAGCCATATCCGCGTGCCAAAAATATGCCAAGGCACTTGCCGGCCTGTCGTTGTGATTTCGTCGTGCCCTGTGACCACCCATCTCACGGTGGTGAGAAGTGGCCATAGGTGTGTTTTACCGCGGTTCTACTGGGGGCTATTGACATTTTTTAGATGGCAGTTGCTTTTAGTGGGACCCTGCGGTGGTTGTTTAAATCTTTTTTTTTAATTATATATATATATGGGGTATTCTCCGTGAAATCAGCCAATCCCCCCCCCCCACCCTCACACTTTAATTTTTGAGATAAATGGACCCTATAGGGCTTAAAACTTTCATCAAAGCTTTTACTTTGTAGTGCCGTATGGTACTTTATAATTTTAAAAATGGCGGACCAACAATGGCCGCCACAAGGAAAAAACTGCTGAATCTAATCTCTTTTTTTTATCTGATTCTTACAAATACATAATTTTTACTCTTGCAATTCACTTTTCAAGTGTTTTTGAGGTCGCTGATTACAAATTTTCTATCAGTTTAAAAAATTTCAATATTGCGAATCCAAGATGGCCGCTGAAATGTGTAAAAAATCATTTTGTGTCACATAAGTACAAGTTAGGTATGCAATAAAGGGTTTTCCTGGTCGCTGATAACGAATTTTGTATTCCATTTCAAAAATTCCAAGGTGGCGAATCCAGTATGGCCGCCGAAATGTGTAAAAATCATTTTATGTCAGAAAATTACGAGTTGGGAATGCAATAAAGGATTTTCTTGTTCGCTGATTACGAATTTTGTATTAATTTTTAAGAATTCCAAAGAGGCGAATCCAAGATCGCCGCTGAAAAGTGTAAAATCATTTTATTTCATTAAAGTACGAGGTGGGTATGCAATAAAGGGTTTTCGTGGTCACCGATTACAAATTTTGCATTCGTTTAAAAAAATTTCAAGATGGCGAATGCAAGATGGTCGCTGAAAAGTGTAAAAATCAACTTTTGTCATAAAAGTACGAGCTGAATATGCAATAAAGGGTTTTCGGGGTCGCTGATTTCTGATTCAAGCTGCCATACATTTTGTAGTGCTACTGAATGTTTCCAGAAGATATAGCATTGATTTATGTGTTTATGTGCCGTCGGCATTAGCGTTACCCAATATGCACCACGAGGAGGTTGCGCAATCGGTCTTGTACATCACTTGGCCCTGAAAAGGGCCGTTCCATATATTTGGAGTTTCTTATCTGATTGTTTTCAGTTGTCTTCGTACTTTGACCATTTTATTCCATCGTTTTCCTTTGAAACAGAAGACGAAATCAGCGGCCCCGTAAACCCTTTCTTGCATATGCAACTCGTACTTTTATGACATAAGATGATTTTTACACTTTTCAGCGGTCATCTTGCATTCGCCATCTTGAATTTTTTTTTAAACTAATACAAAAGTCGTAATCAGCGACCACGAAAACCCTTTATTGCATACCCAACTCATACTTTGATGAAATAGAATTATTTTTACACTTTTCAGCGGCCATCTTGGATTCGCCGTTTTGGAATGATTAAAAAGTAATACAAAATTCGGAATCAGCGACCACGAAAACTCATTACTGCATACCGAACTCGTACTTTTATGACATAACATGATTTTTACACATTTCGGCGGCCATATTGAATTCGCCATCTTGGAATTTTTTAAAAGGAATACAAAGTTGGTAATCAGCGACTACGAAAACTCTTTGTTGCATACCTAACTTGTACTTATATGACACAAAATGATTTTTACACATTGCAAGAGTAAAAATTATGTTTTTGTAAGAATCAGATCAAAAATAAGAGATTAAATTTAGCAGTTTTTTTCTTGTGGCGGTCATTGTTGGTCCGCCATTTTGAAAATTATAAAGTACCATACGGCACTAAAAAGTAGAAGCATCGGCGAAAATTTTAAGCCCTAT
>CAKNXH010060024.1:155339-180416 GCA_932178445.1 Andricus quercusramuli | reverse complement strand
TATCGTCATGCGAACTCGATTTGAGTTTCATACTTGAGGCCTTCCCCTTGTGAGCCTAAAACTAATAATGGTTCCAAATTTTGAAGAAGTGGACATGGCGTAGTATAACTTAAGGGCGACGAAATGTGCCGTCCTCGAGATATTCGCCTAAAATGATTTTTTTTATAAATATAAAATTTAACATTTAAAAATGTAAGAACTATACTTACGTACTTGATAATTATAAGCATGTCTGAATTTATCGGCAAATTGTTTAAATTTATGCAGATTGAGTTGATTGTTTAATTTGCTCGCTTTAAATTAATTTAACTCCTTCTGAGAAAGACATAAAGGTGTCAAAATTGGTGTACATATTCTTTGAAGTTGTACTAAAAGGATGGTATGGCCCAAATTTGCAAAATTTAAATATATGGACCAGTACAACTACAGTCGAACCTCGATAACTCGAACCTTCATAAGTAGAATTTTCGATAACTCGAAGTTTTGCTTCCCTTGGTGGTTCGAGTTATCGAGGTTCGACTGTATTTAAATTTTAAGCCCCTATCTCTGCTTATGCGAGCGATAGAAAGGCGGAAAAAAATTTGAAAATTTTCGGAACTTACTTCTAATTCAGTCATAACATTTAATTGTTTGTTCTTTTATTCGTTGAAGAGTTAATCAAATCTATTTTTGTGAGGGTTGGGTTTTTCATGCATGAGTGGCAACCGTCTGTCGCCCCGCGAGCTGAGAAACTGCGTGGGCCAGCAGTTCTCGGAAGGCCGAGACTGCGTGGACATAATCCGAGAGTTTGTTTTACAATTAGTAATAAATCTTTAATGAATAAAAGAACAAAAAGTTAAATGGTACGACTGAAATAAACACTTGAAATTAAAACGAGTGTACAGGTGCATATATTTAAGTTTGCAATTTCGGACCAAACCATTTTGATACCACTTCAAAGAAAAAGCATACCCATTTTGACACCTTTATGTCTTTTTCAGAAAGAATTACATAAATTTAAAGCTAGTAAATTAAAAAGAATCATCCCAATTTGCATAAATTTAAACAAGTGATAGATAATTTCAGGTATAATTGTATTTATCAAGCACGTAAGTATAGTTTCTTGCATGAATTTTTTCTAAAAAAACTAGTTTGCTCCATGAAAAATGACTATTTGTTACTTTTTCTGATTCATAAAATCTGTTATAGGTTATTGACAAACATATTCTTTTCCACTTATTTTGCACTTTTTTTGATTTTGGGAAACTATTAATCACAACTATTGTTTCTCCTGATGTTGTCTAAGAAGGAGGAACAAATTTCAAACATTTTACATTTTAAATGTTGAATTTTACATTTATAAAAAAATAATTAATTGCGAATACGTATCTCGAGAACGGCACATTTCCCAGAGATGTGCTACACAATTTTGGATTCTGGAGTTGATTTGAGACTCTGCATTCTATAACCCCGCATAAAATTTGCCTACACGGAAAAAATGTTGGTATACTAGACGCACTTCCTATAGTACAGCAGCTGTACTATAGGCTTGGGGCAACAGCTACGCCGATTTATGGTGAGGAGTTGCGCGAAAATAAGAGGCAACCGTTGTCCCTCAAGGATGAGACGGCTCCTATCCCGAAACTGAGTCAGCAGTTGTACGGTGAAAATCTGCTGTCAAAATTCTAATTTTGGCGTTTTCGTAATTTCGTGCTTCTATTTGTTGTTTTTGGTATAAAAGCGTTGTCTTTAGTGCAGTGTTTTTGTGTTTTAAAGGACTTATGCATCTCTGAGTCTATGCATTTTTCAAAGTTTTTATCTTTAAATCTTCATCGGAAAGATAGAAGAATATATATTTTCTTGACATACATGAGGTTATGTGAACGACATCATCAGTTGCATCGATGAAAATTTGAAGCGAAGTTAAGTTTTTTTCTTTTCAATCAAGGACTCAAAATTTATAAGCTTAGGCATTTCATGTTATACGTTTTACAAGACTTCACACATTTACACTTCCATACTTAAAACATTTCTATAACTTTTTAACTGTTAATTTACTCCAATGGTTTCAAATTTTGAAGCGTTTTCATTTGGTTCTTCCAAAATGTTGAAAGTAAAGAATTTTTTATTTAAAAAAATAGAAATGGAATAATTTGTTAAATTTTAAAGGGTTGTCGACAGTGTGAAATTCTTTTTTCACTAATAAAAATGTATAATATTCGTAAATGCAAAAATTAGAGCAAATCATCGAAAATTAACTCAACATCTTAAACAGAAATTGAATAATGTCAGAATAATTTCAAATATGATGAAAATGTTATGATTTTCCCCCTTTTATATCCTTCAAGACTAAATCTTAAATTAAAATCATTTAAAATTGAATAATTTTAAATTGAAACATTGGAAATAGATTGTTTTAATTTTCGAATCTTTGAAAATTGAATCGTTTGAAAATAATTATATTTTATTCAATAAAAAATAATTATAATTAATGCTTAGCTAAAGAATTGTAAGCTGAAATGTCCAAAGTTTTATAGTTTTAAATATACATAAAACAAGCATTAGCCAACGCACGTGCACTCACGACTCGCATGACACTAGTCAAATATCTTTGCACTAGTCCCGAAAACATGAACAACGGCTGTACTTTGCCACTTCTACAGCGCTTGCGCCGCAGAAGTATAGCTGCTGTCAGAAAACGGGACAGCAGCTGCCCCAAATTGAAGTATAAGATTCGTCCTAGCGTTTGGCGCGGATGTTGTACCTATAGGTACATCTGGTGTACCAAAATTTTTTCCGTGTAGCATCACTAACAAAATAGGAGCATTCAACCAACATTGATCGAGCGCTTGAGATGTATAACTTCGGAGCCTCCATCAAAAGAAAACAATTCTTTCAGGATGCTCTCGGTGTATATAGTTAAGTACAAAATTACTGTATCTTTTACTGTAATTTTGATTTGATTTTTATTAAAACTAAACTAGTGAGCAATTATACCACTAGTTAGTTCAAAATTGCTTAGCACGTATTTAATACTTTTTATAAAAATAACATGAATAGAGTTGTAGAAAATCTTATAAAGAACGTAATAAACCGACATAGTATTATAGAGATTCAATAAAAACTACGGTTAGTTTCTGAAGCGGCAATAAAACGGAAAACTTAGAACAACTATTTAAACTATTTTTTTTATTGTAAATTTAGATTTCTTTTCCTACGTTCGTTAGACTTAGCAATGTGACTACTTTTCTTGATTTCATAAATCAAGTTAAAGATTGAGTAATGTGCTTGGCTTTATACTGGAAACATAATTAGTATTTTAAATGCATTACTCAATAAAAAATCCCGTTTTATTCATATCTACACTGTCGGTCAAAAGTTTAAGGACACCTCTTTTTTAATGACTGATTAAGTTATCTTAATTTTAATTATGTTAGAGCTAAACAATTTTTTCTTCAAAAAGTTCAATGCTCTTAAAATTCTGTATAAAATGAGCCTAGGATGAAGCCAATTTGTCTACTTTTTAAGTAGATTTTGCGAAAATAGTGTAAATTTTAATGGTTTCTTGAATGTTCAATAACTTCTGAAATAATTAACATTTTTTAATGTTCTTGGGCTGACTTTAAAGCTATTTTGCCGCAGTATCGCAATAGCTTATGAGTATGCATCTTAAGGAAAATTCAATTACACTGCAAGAACTTAAATTTGCAACTAAAAGTTGGAAAAATTGCAATATTCTTTGTAATAAGAACAATATTTTTGTAAAATATATGAAACATATAATTATAAAGTTTCTATAAAAGTCCCTTAAAATATATTTAATTTTAATTTTTAATTGCCTACATATATGTTTTCAAAATTTTCCAACTTTTTAGTTACAAATTAAAGTTCTTGCACTGTGATTAAATTTTCTTTAAAACTTATACTCATAAGCTGTTGCGATACTGCGGGGAAATAGCTTTAAAATAAGCCCAAGAACATTGAAAAATGTTAATTATTTTAGAAGTTATTGAACATTTAAGAAAACATTGAAATTTACACTATTTCTGCAAAATCTACTTAAAGCATAGACAAATTGGCTTCATCCAGGGCTCATTTTATACAGAATTTTGAGAGCATTGAACCCTTCAAAGAAAAAATTCTTTAGCTCTGACATAATTAAAATTAAGATAACTTAATGAGTCATTAAAAAAGAGGTGTCCTCAAACTTTTGACCGGCAGTGTAGTAGTATGACATATGTCTAAAATTCTCTATTTCTTAAATTAAATTGAAGAAAAATATACATATCGAAGTGGTATTGTGAAGGTGAATTTCTAATTTTTATAGTTATTTCGTTCAAAAGACGAGCACCACGAATAATAAAAGATATTTGCATTTTACACTTGAGGTGTGGCTGAATTTTTAGTACTGTTTTTTTTTTCAAGGAGTTTGGAGTGTGTCGATTGACCTTCGTCAATAAAATGAAAGAGGTTAAAAAGATAGTGCGGACCTTCATTGCTGAATAGGCTATAAAGCTTTTCTTTATATTGGGTAATATGGGCATTCAGCTCATCACTAATATTGTCCATATACCACACAGCCGTAGTCAAACAAAGGGAGGATGAGGCTTTTAAGTAGGAGTGTACGAGTTGGAGTAGAAAGTGATTCTTTATTCCTCGAAATATCTGCAACTTGGTCATTCCTAGTAAGAGAATGCTCAACTAGAGTATAGCCTTTATCTTTCACAGATCAAGACAGGAGGTAGGTTTGCAAATGTTTCAAGTGATGGAGATGCAGTTGGTCCTATGATTGAAGCTTTAGTTTGAGCAGGGTTAAGAGTGAGGCCACTTGTCAAAGTCCACTGTACCACCAGATCGATATCCTCTTGCACCTTTTGGAGTAAGTTCTTAAGAGTGACAATAAACCCGGAGAGGTAAAGCTTAATGTCGTCAGCAGAGTTGTGATAGTTGCAGTGTCGAAGTTCGCTACCAAGTTCAGAAGTATAAATATTAAATAGAGTGGGTGCAAGCATGGATGTTAAACCTGTAGTAGATTTTATCCCCCCCCCCCCCCCCCCCCCAATGAGGAATTTGTACCACCTATATGTCACAGATTAAAAGCACAGTCCAACTAATTGACACTTCTGATAACTTGAGCAATATACGCTGTTTTCGCATGGGGGGAAATTGCAAAACATTATCCGTCCTGTTAACGTGGTTTTCCAGTTTCCAAAAGAGGCATCTACATTGTTTCAACCCTTCCTTAAAAATAGTCAAGGTGCCCTATGAAATTTCACACAGAAAATGCTACCTGTAATTTGACTTCGGAATTTTATAGACTTAGCATGTAGAACAAAAGCTTATGAGTTAGAAACCAACAATTAGGAAGCACTGTGTATAAACAATCGTTAAAGATAGAAAAAAACAGGTTTTTGGTTTATTGCAACGAACGTATATGTCTGGAAAAAAATTAGTTAAAAATGTAGATTTCGCAAATATCTACAAAATGCCGGATCGTACTTTAAGATTCATTCATTTTTTTACTTGGAAACAAATAAAACCCGCCGAAACTGCCTTTAAAAAATATGTAATTATTTTTGCAATAATCAAGCAACAAGTTTAAAACTTTCAGAAAATATGCCCCTCGCCACTCTCAAAAAGTGCTCAAAACTTCAGCCCAAAATAATGATTAGTTTTCCCACAAACTCATTTATTTAAAAATTGATATTTTTTTCACGGAATTTCTACACGTTTGGCCGACAGGATGTCAACTAAAGTGGATGATTGCACTCTACAAGAGATGTACTATCAAGTATGTTTAGCGACAGAGCGACTTTTTATAATTAAATTGCATAAAAGTGGTTTACAAAAGATGTTAAGTGTTTTGAAGTGAAACTTCTCATGGCGCGGTAGGGGATTTTTGCATGAGGAATGAATCCATAAAGGCCCATGCATACTCGAACGCAAAACTGAATGCGAGCGGGCGTTCGCGTTTGCGTCAGGATAGAAACCGTGTTAAGCAATGGTTTGGTTCACACTGGACAAGCGCGTCGCCGAAACGGTGACAAAAAGTCTAACCTGACGCGTTTCACAGTTTTGACCGTACGCCTTCGCACTGGGGCGAGGTTTGGTTTATACTCGAACGCAAATGCAAACGCGTAGATGCGTTCCACTGTGTTAAACATAGTGGGACCAAAGGGATATTTTTCGTTCAAAAAAGTCTACAGACTTCAATTTGGCCCTGATTTGCGATTTGTTCGTTGTTAATTGAAGAGCGCTAATTTTCAAAGAGCACCTTGGTCATAGATGCTTTTGAATTTTCATTTGTTTATTTATTATATGTTTTCTCAAAGTATGAGAAAATCGACATTGTCACATAATTATTATTTACTCTTTATCAACGGTTCGCATATAATGTGAATCAACGCAAGAGTACTCCTAGAATATGAATAATTTGATTATTATATGTTTCAATTATTATAAACAAATTAAATTGACAAATAGCCAGATATCGTAATTGTGGTTGGAAAAAATTTGTTCTTAGCTAAAAATGCTTTAAATTATTGCGAGAGTGATTTTTGGTCAGAATATCGATGAATTGTTAACAGTTACAATTGTTATAAACAATTTTTTGCACAAATTTGAAATTTGTAGTTTTTTCAATTGCGGTGTTCCTTGTGGCTTCTGAATTCTTGCAGATATTCTTAAAAATAATATGTGTTTAATAATATTGATGAAAATCCAACAATTGCTGCTTCTTTAAATAAATGAAATGAATAAATATAAAACTCTGGTACTTTGGCCTTGAAAATAATTTTTTGACTGCAAATCTCTCTAAGCAAAATGTAAAGCAGTTACAGTGCAAAAAAATTATTTTCCAGGCCACAGTGCCGAAGCCTTCTGTTTACTTATCTCATTTCTTTACAAGATTAAAAATCAGGAATGGAAAAACCAATAATTAAAACATTTTCAACAACAATAGTTTATACATATTTTAATTCTTATTTTTTTCTAGAAATCGTTACTGACGATCACTCTCACAATAATTTAAAGTATTTCCAGATAAGAAAATTTTTGTTTAAATTACAATATTTTTTAAATGTATGAAAATTTTGTGATATTTGGAATGAAATAGTAACAATAAATAATTAAAATTGCTTATTGTTAATTTTACATATAAATAGTGACTGCAAATGTCTATAACAAAAATTTAAAGCTGTTTTGGTGCAGAACATTATTTTCCAGGCCAAAGTGCCAAAGTTTTATATTCGTTTAAAACATCAACAATTGTTGTATTTTCACAAATATAATTGAACATATATTATGTGTAAGAATATCTGCATCAATGCAAATGATAAAAGGCAAAACACAGTTGAAAAAATCCATAAATTCCAAATTTATGCCAAACATTGTTTGTAACTATTCTAATTGTTAATAATTTATGGATATTCTGACTAACAATCGTTCTCACAATAATTTAATACAGTTATAGCTAAAAACAAATGTTTTTCAACCGCAAATATGATATTTGGCTACTTGTTTATTTTATTTGTTTACAATAATTAAAACATACAATAATCAAATTACGTGTATTCTGGAAGTATTCTTGCGTGGTAAGAGGGTGTCATTTGTTGTTAAGGTTTTGGTCCATTCCGTTGTAAAAACGGTTAGAATGAAAAAGAAAAGGTTGAAACTTAATAATTACTAAGTTTAAAGAAATATTTGAAAATATTAAAATAAGAAATATTACTAAGTACAATCCACTTGCTATTTGTTCTGATATCTATATGAATATAATATTTTTTAAATGAACAAAATAAAAATCAGGAACCTTGAGTTTGCTAGGAATTTTGTATTGAGTAATTAAAAAAAAAAGTGAATCGGTTGAGAATTGCGACCTGCAGCTTCATCCTCCCGCGAACGTCCATTCCTGATGAAGCCCTGTGCGGTTGCCACACTGCAGTGGACCACGACGAGTTTTGCTGTTCGCCTCTACTCAGTATAACTCAAAAACGCGTACCAAAGTGCGTCGCGTAGGCGTTCGCGTTCGAGTATGCATGGGCCTTAAGAATCGTCACGTTACGACACGCACCAGCGTTGCGATACGGCACGCTCCTACAAGGTAGCGGGCTGAGGGCGCTTATTCATAAAATTCAAGGAATGCTTTTATACTTTTTTTTCTTATAACAAACAAAAAAAACTCCACCAATTTTTATTTCATAAAGCTCAAATTCATGTCAAATATAGGAAAAGAGTTATAATAATTGTTATGAAATTCAAAAAGCAATGCATGTTACATGCTGGTTACAAATCTGTTGGTTTTTTTTTTCAAAAAAATTATATCTAACGCCTTAAGTTTATTGTCGCAGTGCCTACCATGGAGGGAAAATGGGATCAGGACGCCGAGAAACAAAAGGTTGAACACATTGAAAAGAAGGCCGGTAATTAAACAGTTGAAAATGTATTGTCACTTACAGTTAGAAGATCGCCAGTCCGTGGCGAGGAACTGGTAGTCCTAGAGAATGTCCGCATGGACGACAGGGTGGTCCTAAAATGGGTCGAAGAGCGATGGCGAAGAGCACTAACGATTATCACAAGGGAAAAAGCGGCACGTTAGCCGAAAAGTCGAGAGCAGTCGACGTTGAGTCGAGCGAACACAGACTGAGCCACTGCTGTGCTGTTGCTCGGGACTTCGGGTCCCCTCGGGGGATTTCATTCCGTCTCGTGTGCGGCCCAGCAACCCTTTCGTGCAGGGCCGTACCGAGTCCCGCGTTATGGTGACAATTCTGTTACACCCCCCTCCCCCGTGGGGGTTCGGGTATATACCTTCAATTTCGGTAATGTGTTTGTTCAAGTCTGATATAGTCTCAATAAAGGAATTTAAACCAAAGTTTGCAAATCTGCTATTTTCCTCTTGGGGTTTGCTTTATTAATTTTTAATGTAGTCACTAATCATGTTTCGGTTTTATTATGAGTAAATTTGTCTGTTGGTGTATGAGATTGTAAAGTTTTTCGCAATTTAAATTGTTTTTCGTTGAAAAAAAGTTATATGGTATGTAAATAAATTTGAGTATTAATCCTTCGCGAAATTGATATTATAGTTCTTTACAATTGTTCCTAGTGTTGTACTTTAGGTTCCTCTTCTCTCGTTCTTTTTTGCTTCTGATCCTCCTCTATGGTTATCTTCTTTCTAAAACAAATATGAAAAGAAAAACGAAAAAATCCGTCCGTGTAGTCAACTGTCCTGGAGATTTCTTGTTTTTAGAGTCGATTACCCTTTGAGTCTGTTTTTGTTTGTTTTTGAAGTCGATTGTCCTTTGAGTCTATTTTTATTTGACTTTAGAGTCGATTGTCCTCTGCGTCTTTTTTTGTTTGCGTTCAATTGTTGTTGTTTAGTTATTAATTATTAAACTTGTAAATCCCATTCAAACTATGTAATTTAGTTTATTGACAAAAAGTCAGAGTCAATTTGTTTCCTGTTATAGAATTTTTAATTCTGCGTTCCACTGTTTGTACTTCCTTTCTAAGGTTTATGTTTCTTCTTGTATTTCTTACTGTATTATCGTCTTCTTCTTTCTTCTCAAAGAAGACTGTCTTCTGTCTTGTATTAGGAGTCAAAATGAGACAAAATCAATATTCTGAGTTAAACTCATTAATGTTTCCTACGCCTATGTGCCATTACCTGTGTTTACATTTTCTAATTTAAAATCATTTATATTCCGTTCTCCAATGCTTTTTGCTTTTAGGTTTTTTGATTCGTAAATCGTTGGGGAAATTTTCTTTTTGATTATAAAAAGACCGTCATACTGGTCGTAAAGTTTACCTGCCTTTTTATTCGTTTGATAGTTTGGTTACCCTTTTTAAAACCCTATCTTCTATTTTAAATTCTAGGGGTCTTCTTCTTATTTCTGAGCGACTGAATTATCGTATCTTTCTGTGGGGTTAGCTTGTGGGTAATATTTTGTCGTTTTTGTGTGCCTAATACCGAATTTTTCCGTTAATTCCCTCAAAGTTTTGTTGACAAGTTCAATGCCATTATCGGAGTGGAGAATCCGCAGTGTTCCCCAATGCGAAATGACACATTTGTGGAATTCTGGCCATGATCCATGGTTCTTCTAATACTAATACTAAGTTTTCGCTGAGCCTAAATGTCCTGCCTGGATTTTGTCGTGGTTTTCCCTAGGCTAGGCATTCTTTTTCTGATGCCGAGTACCGAGATTCTGCGCCGTTTATGCTTCTACTCGCGTATGCTATCACGTAATTTACGCCATCAATTGTTTGCGTAAGTACGGCTCCTAACCCCGTATTACTCGCGTCAGTTTCGAGTTGGAAGGGTTGTGTGAAATTTGAGCAGGTTAAAATTGGTGCTGAAGTTAGGTGATCTTAAATTTTTTGGACAGCCTCATCTTGTTCTAATCCCCAATCCAATGTTTTATCTTTTTTAAGTAGTCTGTTCATCGGTTCTATTGTTTCGGCAAAGTGTGGGATACATTTTCTGTACCAACTTGTCATCCCTATTATGCGCTGTAATTGTTTAATATTTTTAGGTTTAGGGAATTCTAGGATTGGTTGGATTTTTTCGTCGTCTATTTGGAGTCCTTTGTCGTTAACTTTGAAACCTAAGTATTTGATTTCCGAGCATTTAAACTCGCATTTGTTCGGGCTGATCGTTAAATTTGCCTCATTGATTTTATCTAAAACAATGTTTTAAGTATTTCAAGTGGTCATCAAAATTTTGAGTTACAATTACTATATCGTCTAAATAACAAAAAACGTTTGGTTTTAAGTCTTGAGTAAAATTTTTGTCCATAAGTCTCTGGAAAGTTTCTGGAGCATTGGTTAAACCAAACGGCATCCTTTTCAATTGTTATATGCCTTTACCAGGGACTGTGAATGCTGTTATTGGTTTTGAGTTTTCTTCTCAAGGTATTTGTAAATAAGCTAACTTTCAATCAATTTTTCAGATGAATGTTGCTGATCTTAGTGTGTCCAGTATTTCTGTCATGAGTGGGATTGGGTATGATTTCGTTAATTTTTGGGCTCACGTGATAATATCGCTGTTTAATGGGATCGTAGCCTTGGACGTCGACCTTATGTTTCGTTAAATGAGTTGCCCTATGTTCTTTTCCCTGGTGTATTTTAATTTTGTTTACTAAAAGTTTTTCTAGTTGAGATTGTTGGTTTTCGTTAAGTTCAACCAATGCCTTCGCAAATTTTTGGCGAACAGTTGTTTTGTTCGTCAATTTTTCCTAAATGATCCGTAATATTATTTAATTTAATCGCTTTATTTTTAAAATAAATCTATTGATTTTTATTTTCGGTTTCCCTTTTCTCGTTTGCTTTTTGAGATTCCTTTCCTATTTTATTCTGATCAGTAACTTATTTTCTTTATTTTTCTTCCTAATTCTCGGCTTACTGAAACGAAATGAGTCTTGTGTGCTTGAGTTATCGCTAGTGTCTTGGATGGGAATGCTCTCTAGGGGTTGGAATTTGTTGCTCGTGGAGATGCTTATTAAGCTGGGGATGTCCTTTCGTAGGATTTGTTACAGGAGTTTGGGCGTTTTTGGTTTTTTGGGATTGGTTAGGATTGATATGTAATGGGGGGATTTCGTTATCTTTTAACGTCTGGCTATTTTTGTTACTTTCTCCAGTAATTTTGAGGTTAATACTACCTCCGATTTTTTTTTTTTAAATCTATAATCATAATATCTTCTTTTTCAATTACTGGTTTATCTCAAAAAATTTTATTTTTAACTTCCTCATTCTCTTTTAATTCGATGTCAGGTTTAGTTTTATTCTCAGTTATGGGGATGTGGAGCGATTTTGGGTAAGCTTCCATAAGATAGCAGGTGGGGGGACTCCCTGGTAACCACCAGGTTTCCGAGTCATAATTTAAGGTCATCCGTAGGGCTTTTAGCATGTCCGTGCCTAAAATGCCTACGGAGTTTAATTTTGGGACTAACCTGAACATAACATGTTTTGTGTGTTTACCGACTCTAATTGGGATTAATATTTGCCCAATTATGTCGACCGTTTCGCCGTTCGCCACCATTAATTTTCGCGAGACTGGTTTAAAAATTCAAAATTTGGAATTCTGGATTTTTTCCAGCAATTCCTTGCCAGCGTACGAATGTGTGGCACCAGTATCCACTAAAATTTTAAAATAAACTACCTTCGAATTTTGTCATTAGATGAAAACGTGTTTCCGTTATTTCATCTTTATCCGAATTTAAGATTTCCTGCGTTTCGGTGCTAGTTTGTAGTATTTTTGGCCCTAGTACCCGCCCTTCCAGTTCTCCTGGTTATAAGCACAATAAGGGCATTCTTTTTTAAAATGGCTTGTTGAACCGCAATGATAACAATTTACGTTATTTGTATTTTCGTTCGCGATTTTGTTAGGTTCCTGTTTTTTTGTCTGAGATAGGATTTGTCTTGTCTTGTGAGTCATTGTTATTATTATTACCCGGCTTTTGGCTTTCGTTACCGGAATTTGATTTTTGGAAATTTTGTTTACCGTTATTATTTCCTGAGTTATTTTCTGCCTTGTGTATTGGAAATTCAATCAGTGGGTTACTTTCATCTTGATTTTGGCCTAATGACGTTCGATTACACATTGGTAACGTTTGGTTCTAAGGGTTTTAAGGGTATCTGGGTCTATTGTTTGTGAATCTAGGTGGAAATTTAGGCCTGAGATTTTGTTGGTATTGGTTTGGAAAAGGTAGGAGTGGAAATCCAAATGGTGAAAATGGAAGTCGATTTTTGTATTGTTTTTTAACCAGGTTATTTTGGCTTTGGTTTCTGCATTGGTTATCATTTTGACCATTTTCATTTTCCCTAAAATCCTTGTTATTATCCAAATTATTTGTATCCCCACTACTGTTATTGCGTTTTTGTTCTATTTTGTCCTCTATTTTAGGTTCGGTAATTTGTAAAACTTGTTGTCGGATTTTGGATTTGGCTAGCTCAGTTTTCCATTCTTTACCTAAGTCTTTTATTGCTCGAAAGATTCAAAATCGTTTCGTTTAATATACATTTTATATACAATTCTAAGGTTTTCATAGGTTCGACGTAATTCCCATTTGCGGCTTTTTCTGGGGTATAATGTTGTAAACATTTTTCTAATCTCTGTCAAATATGAGTGAATGTCTTGTGTCCTTTTTTGATTGCAAAGTTTTATTTTTTGCCTAATTTCCTCAGAAAATCTTTCATCGATATAAGCATTTTTTAAATCTTCGAAAAAATCAGATAAACATCTCCAAGAATTTTTATTTATTTCGCAACAATCTTTTGCATCTTCGATTAGTAGTTCGTCTAGATTTTCTAATATATCCCGATCGTTTATTTTATAACCCCCTTTAAGTCTTTTTAGCTCTTCAAGAAAATGCTCGGGACTATCGTCTTTATTATTGCGCAATTTAATTGTCCAATTGCTCATAATTTGGAAGGGGGTTTGGATCATTCCGAATGCATAATAAGTTGCTGGAATTGTTTGGTTATTTGTGTGATTTTCGAATTCGTAATCTTGAGTCTGGGTTATTAGTGTGTATTCTAGAATGTCTGTTTGACCTATTAATTGTTGTCGTGAGTCTACGTCGCCTGCTTTAGTTTGAAGTCTTTCTGTCCTCTAATGGTTCACTATCATCTGAGTTTCGTAATTTTAAATTATTGATTCTTGTTCTATTAAGGTTTTCGATATTGTTGTGGGAAAGTTGACAGGGTTCTTGTAAATTATCTTTTGAATTGAATTGTACTGTCTATTAAGAGATGCGCATTTCTTTTTCTTGTAACTAGGTTCTATCTTTTCTCTTTCGTTTTTAAAAGAACTATGTGCTAACGGGTTTAATCTAAGTTTTAAATTATTTGCTCTTTCTTCCCTTTCTCTAAAAAATATTTCCCTTTGTTGGTTCATAAATTCATTGAACTCTACGCTTTTTAAAAGTTCATCTATTTCTAAAATGAACTGTCTATTGTTTTCCAAGAAGGAATCGCAATCAAAAGTTTTCTTGTTGGTTTGTCTGGAATTGTTTATTGAGCCCGACGCGCCTATTGCGGGTAACTCTTCGTTATCCCAACAGAAGGTATTGATTTCTAGGTCGAAAGTTTTGTCAGGGTTTTGAGTAAGGTCATGGAGTGAGTGTCGTTTATATTGAGTTTGAGTTGGTTCAGTATATGTTGTTCGATTCAATCTGTTTTTTTCTTACCTATTTTTATTCATTAGGGTTTCCATATTTTTTTCTTGCGAAACCCTTGCCGTGACCTGTCGATCTATTTATCATTTTAGGGATAGCACCCGTATTTTTGGGTGGAGTTGGGACCATAATTTTCCCTGATCTCAATTTCATTTATTTTAAAATTGAGTTAGGATTTGTACGGAAAGAACAGCCTATATTTTCGTTCGATGTAGGTTTGTAGTTTAAAATTCCAATTTCGTTCGAGAAATTTTAATTAAAATTTTAATTGGTTATTTAATGGTTAGAGAGTTCGAAAATATGTTTATTATCGTCGCAGGACACTTTGTTTTGGAAATACGACGCGTGATCTTGCGTTTGACTCGCGAGGGCACGTGTTGCGTGTGGGGACTCGTTACCGCACTTGAAAGTTTCGCCAAGTCGGGCGATTATAATATTCAGCAAAAATAAAAATGTATGCTATTTAAATTTTCAGGTTTCCTTTATTCTTTGGTAATTTCCGTGATTTTTATTTCATGTTTCAAAAGCTAAGTTTCTGCTTTCCCCCCAAAAATTATAATTTTTTCTAATTTTTCGTTTTATCTTGTAATTCGTTCTAGTTTCATTCATTTTAAACAAGAATCTATTTTGGTTTTTATTACCGTCCAGAGAAATTACTATTTTAATTTCCGTTTATGGTTTCCCTTGTGTAATTGGTTTAACCGCTTAATTATGATACACGAATCTGTTGCAATATTCACATATACTAGTACATGGCACAATTTTAAATTCATATTACCTCAAAAGAAGCGTTGGGTGAAAAACGACCTAACTCGGAAAATCGTGTTTTGAGATAAATCGATTTCAAGATTTCAAGCTGTTATTGAACTAAAATAAAAAAAAATTGATTAGCATTTCGAACTCGAAAGTTCATTGCCTCACTACCCGATTCGGGTAGTGTTTCTAGGTGGATAAATACTACCGTGTGGGTCCACCACACCCACGACGGGTCAACAACACGCAGTATTCCCCGAACGGTCACCCATCCAAGTACTAACCGCGCCCAACGCTGCTTAACTTCAGTGATCTAACGGGAACTGGTGTTTTCAGCGTGGTATCGCCGTTGACTATTATTGAACTAAGAAAATATTAATTTAAAAATGAATCCTTTCATACACATAAAGTATTACAATCTAAAAGTGAAATCCTGTTGAGAAAAAAAAATAAATGAAATAATTCAAATAATTGAAAATAAACAAAACGAGTTAGGTTTTTTTCCATCCAATGGGTATTATAGGTTTTTTTTTCTCAATAATTTCACATTTTAAACATTATTTAAGGACGTTTTTTCATTGCCCTCGTCGAACTAATGTCACAACTGGACGTTTCTGTGGTTGACTGATTCATTTTTATTTTTATTTTAGTGAATTATTGATCAGTAACAATAAAAATAATAGCGCACTGATTCGCCGTCTGGTCACTACATGCTGTTGTCTGCACAGCTGTGCGAGAGCGAAGAACGGGAACTACGCGCGCGACGTTTCTCCATGCGACCTACTCTAGTGTAACATGATTTACGTAAACAATAATAATTTTTATCTTTTAAGCTGTGTACTAACTAATTAGGGTTCGCTGATTCCGAAAAAGCGATTTACGGAAAAACAACCTAACCCGGATTATGTGGTTTTTTCACCCAAAGCTTCAAATATCATATGATAGGCACTTCAAAATCATTTCACAAATATATCAGGTTATTGGCACATATAAATCATTTGCATAAACATATATAGAATCATACACTTATCAGCCATTGCATATATAAATCATTGTAAATTTAGAAATGATTCCTAAAATGGCAAGGCATGTAGAATCAATAGCATGCAATTGAAGTCATATTAGTTTTCAGAGTAGAGTATTAAGGGTAAATTTTTAATTTAGCTTTTGTGTTCCTTTTTCTCGGCAGGTTAAGTGGTTTGATAAGGAAAAAGTCTGGGAATCGGATAACTTTTTCTAATCCAACTGAAAGTTGCACTCCTCATCGTGATTCGTAACTAAGCATGTTCAATTTTTATGTTACTGCCACTTAAAGATTGTAAACTTCCACATTTTCTACCTCAGAACGGTATATTTTTCAATAATACTTTTTTGACCTCAATTAAGAAACACTTCAGCTCAGGAGTAAAAATAAGAAGTCTTAAAGTTTCTCAAGTTAGATTCTAGGAAAGTCTAAAGTCTAGATTTAATGGGTTAATTAAAATGCTCTGATAATAAAACTAATTCAGCAAGTGCAGGCATCGACAATAAAGTGGATCCACCTCTTGAACTGTAATGCTGCTGAAGAAATAAAGTTAGTGGTACTTAGTCCAAGTATCAGCAAAGCAGTAGTTTCTTATGCATAAGGGCTGTTGACAAGCGAATAATAATTGCGGAATCAACAATTTTGGCTAGACTCCCCGTGGGAAGTAACCATCAAAAGGTAGAGGAAAAGCAATCCCCTCACCATGGTTCAAGAAAACCGACCTGCAAGTTCAAGTGTTTATAAATTGAAGCGCACTTGTTCATTAAGAACAAAATTTTTCTGAAGTTCACATCGTGTGAGAAAAAAGTTTGCATATTTTAAGATGGCTGATAGCAAAGCGAAACGCCTCTCAGGTGCTCAATATCGCATGAGAAAATTTGAACGCGATGAAGACAATGAAAAAAATTATTCATTATTTGAATATTTAAAAAAAAAGTGATGATACACAAGTGATTGTTCTGGCTGTAAGTGATCAAGTTGCAGAAGCTGTTGAGCAAGTCCAGGAACATGAATATGAGGAATGTTTTCAAGCGAACTGTAATGATTTTACCTTTACACTCAGTTATCATTTTCAAAAGTTGAAAATGATTAAGCCAATTTTTTGAGATGTTGCGAAAGTTCGTTTATATTTATAATCTAAACTTGATAATTTTTTTCTCATAATAACACCAACCTTGGTGCAAAAGTATCAAAGTTTCAAATTTTTTAAATATTTATAAATATTAATAAAATTTATATGAATATGATGAATAATCATGTTTCGCAATAATAAATGTAATGCTTTCACGATGATTCATTACAATAATTTAAAAATTGAAAGCTTTTTCGGGTTTTAATCCTGTGCGAAACTAGGAATCTTGCCGACGTTTCGTGAACATTGCAGTACCGTATAGTACTGTCAGTACAAATATAGAATTAGGTATGACCTTCGAGCTTTTTTTGATGTTTTTATTTTTGAGAATGGACCCTGCTCTACCGATAAGCTTCTTACCCTCATTTATGCGCCTATCTAACTCTCCATCTATTGTTCCTTCGCTAGTGAATAGGCTACCCAGATATACGTACTTATCAACTTGTTCTAATTCCTCATCATTTAGGACAATTTTGCACATTGTTTTCTAACTTTTTCCTTCAAACACCATGATTTTTGGTTTATTTACGTTAATTTTGAGGCCCATGTTCTTCATGCTTGTATTAAGTTTATACAACATTCTTTGCAAGTCCTCGACTGATTCTGCCATGACAATCTTGTCATCTGCGAAAGCTAACCCACGTACCTTGACGGTTTCGAGATCTACACCATCTTCGTCGAAGAGGGCAGTTCTTAGACACTTATCCATGAATATGATGAATAGCCACGAGGACATAACGCATCCTTGTTTCACGCCTTGCATAATATCGAACCAGTCACTCAGTTTCCCATTAACCCTTACACTCGCTTTACTACCTGTATATATTGTTTTTATTGCTTTTAGGAGCCATCCATTGACTCCGTACTCTTTAAGGACTTCCCAAAGTTCACTTCTATTTACCTATTTAAATGCTTTTTCTAGATCAACAAATGCACAGAAAACTTTCTTTCCTACTCCCAAGCTTTTTTCTGTGGTCTGTCTTAAGCTAAATATTTGATCCACACATAATTGCCCTGGCATAAATCCACTTTGGACTTTCCATATATTTTCTTCTGTTATGTTCATTACCCAACGAATAAGTATTTTCAAATATATTCTATTTACGGTACTTAATAAGCTGATACCTCTGTAATTATTGCAGTTGCTTTTATCTCCCTTTCTTTTGTATATTGGTACGATAATCGCTTTTCTCCAATCGTCTGGGACTTCTCTCGTCTCGAGACATGAATTTATCAATTTGCACAACCTGTGGGGTATGTACTCGCCACCGTATTCAAGCATTTCAGCGTTAAAACTGTCTACACCAGCAGCCTTACCGTTTTTTATGTTCCTAATCATATCTCTAACCTCAGTGACACAGACTTCTTCAATTGGGTTTTGTAATACATTATGTTCTACGTCGTAGTTCTGATGCCCGATATCTTCACCTTCTGGTAGTTCTTTAGAAGAGTCTTTTGAAGCGTCTATTAACCCGTCTGTATCATATAGCATTTCACCTTTGCTGTTTCTCATGCTGACAAACTCTGTACTTTTACTTTCCTTCATCTCTTTAAATAATAGTTTCATGGTTCCTTCAAAGTCTTTTTGTATTTTCTTCTCTTCTTCTATTCTGTTTTTATCTTTACTTTTCTTGACTAGTCGTTTAACTTCCTCTTTTTGTGTCGGTAATCATTTTCAAGTGTATTACTCTCCTCATCGCTAAGACCTGTGATGTTCAACGTTCTCTTGTACGTTTCTTTCTTTTCTTGTTGGGCTGCCTCAATTTTATCATTCCACCATGCATTACATTCATGAAAACTGCCTAACGCTAGTTTATCCACACACTTACGTTGCTTTACGAATCCTCCTTACTTTAACCGTTTCCGTCGCAAGTGCTGAAAGGTCGTTTTCGAAACCGAAGGTAATTAAAAATTATCTACGTAATACAATGCCAAATGCACGAATGTCAGCTTTAGCTACTATAGCTATAGAGCAGGACATATTAGATTTAATTAATTATGAGTCAATCATCCGTGATTTTGCTCTAGCGAAAGCGAGACGTCAACCTTTTACTTGAAACTATGTGAATTGTTGATTGTTGTTGAATTATCTTGATGGTTCTTGTAAAATGAATATTTTATTCAACAGTAACAAGATCTACTTCACATGATTACTTTCCCTCTAAACATAATTAGGATATAATGTAGTAATTTATTTAACTGTCGAATTATTTATAAATGATTTATTACTATTTATCATAATTATTAATAATAATGATTATTATCAATAATTATTATTCATTATGATTATTAATAATTGTTGTCATTATTTCTTATGATTTATTCATTTAATTATTATTATAATTTTCAATTAGAACAGTTCTAGATATTTTTATTTCCAAATTCATATTAAAAGGGGCGACAAATTGAAATTTGCCTCCGGCGGCCGACAGTCTGAAGCGGCCCCTGGGCGGCTTCTTCTACTTTTTCCTTCTTCGTGAGGCCTCTGTCCATTCACTCTCAACCTGAGGTTTGGACTTCTTGGGGGCTGACTTCACCACAGATACCCTCTCCGAGCTTGGGGTTGGTTCCTTTGCAGGATAATTTGCAGTTTCCTCCTCCAAATTTCTGCACAGCAAGCATCAAGATTTCCTGTACGGTTTCGATTACGTGAACTTGTACATGAAAATGTACAGGATCCTCCGAGGTTTCTGTACGGGAATTTTAGCTGGTCTAGACTTTAGGACAGGAAATATTCGTAAAGAATTATTATACCACGAAATTCTTGGTTCCAAATCAGAATTATAATTCCCATCCAAAGTTCCCTGTTCCAAATAAGAAATCATTAAAATATTTTTAAGTGTTCTTTAATTGACCTTGAAAATTTAACAACTGACTGGGAATAGAAAATCATCAGTCTGGTGGGTACCCTGATGAGGCTACCAAATTGAAGAATTCTAAATTTTAAATGGTGCGTGATTGAGCATCTCAAACTCAAAAGTCTTAAAGCTTTACATTTTTAAATGAAATTTATTTAAAATTTCAATATTGCATAATTTTAGGTGATATTGATTATTTATATTACGTGCCACTTAATGTGATAGCATAAGGTTTTTCCACTAAAAATGAGAAAAATTATCGGTAAAAAAATAAATCAGTGCATTTACCCTGTATTTTACGGTAGCACAAATTCCCGAGTCCAATGGTCACACTGTTAAATAATATCTTAAAAAATTCCTTGTAATCGTATAAAAAAATATTTTTATCTTTTTTAGGTCTATAATTCCGAAAATCCATTCGACTTCATGGAACACATTTCGCTTGAGGGAAAGACAAATTTTTTCGAAAAGAAAGTTGGCGAATACCAAAAGTGGGGTGTCATGCAGGAGAGGAGTAATTTTACGCTCAACGCTGACTTTTAGGATAAGATTTAAAACTTTAAGTTGTATCAGGCTAAACAAATTTTAAACATATTTTTCTATTATACTCTTGAAATAAGAGTCTGTTTCGTATTTGGCCCACATTTTTCTTATATTTTTCATGATTGCGGAATATTTAAAATTCGTGCCAGTAGTTATAGCCAGTCTAACGATTGTCACCTCTTACCGAATCAGACGGCTATAATTTATTTCAAGTAATTAATTTATTTTGAGTGTACATTCATTTTTGTCCGAAGTACGTAAAGACGATAGATTGTACTTTCTGTACTTATTGCTAGTTCCTCTAACTTAGACTTTAGAATATGGACTCAGGCTTCTTCTGTATTGTCGTTTCTTATTAACTGTATTGGTTTCAATATTCTAGGATTTAATCAAAGTATGTAGAAGCTATTGTTTATTTGATACATTATAAGATTTTATGCAAACTGATTATTCGAAGGGCCCGTTTCAGAATGAAAAGCATATGACTTTGCAAAGTTTGACAATAACTTATGTGCTTAAATTTCGCCGACTGAACTTGGAACTCATATGGCATCTAAATATGCAAACTCATGTACATAATGGTTGGTCTTAGACCAAATAGTTCGAAATTTTATTCTAAAGGGTAAAGGTTTTACGTTTATCTGTGTATATATTTATAATTATTTTGGTAATAAACCATATTCCTAATTTTATATCAGCATTTTGAATCTATGAAGTTTTCGTCGATATATCTAAGTAAACGTAAATTTTACAATAAGAATAATAAGATACTTTTGTCATAATAATCGGTATCGTATTTATTATTGAATGATCAGTATAATAAACTTTATTATTAAAAATTAGCCATTGCAGCATTACATTGAAGTATATTTGATTCACTGATTTCCATCAATTGTCAATGAGTAGAAGACAGGTAGAAATAGAAAAATAATTAGAGAGGCTGGGAATACAAGTGTTATTTCCTAAGTGAACGTCTTTTGACTCTATATATGCGCGTTAAACACCTTACACTTGAAAGCCTTTCTCCAATCGACTTACATATTGTTGACGACAATCCATTTCATCCGCAGGTCTGTTATAAGGGAGCCACACAGGTTCTCCGACAAAATAGCGTTTTGCTTTGATAAAGTTCTGAAAGAATATTTAAATATCTGAGAATTACAAATTGGATGTGAGTAATGTAAGGGGGATGAGCCGGCAATCACATTTAAATTTTTGGGTAATGTGATGTTTTTTATTAATCGTGACAACAAGAAAAATAGTTATTTATGATACAAGTGCGTAAAATAGGTGATTGTGTGCGAGTGTGAGTTTTGCAGCATAAGCACGTGTATCACACGCTATTTTTTGCGACGCCCGTCCGAAAAAGTTGTTAGGTGGTAACGAAACATACTAATTTTATATTGCATAGAGTGGAGTGAAGAAATTTTTTTGAAAAAAAAATGTTTGAAACAAATTTAAAAAAAAAAGTTGGAAAAAAATGTTATGTAAAAAAATTTTGGGAAAAAAATGGGTGAAAAAAAATTCAAGAAGATACCAACACCAGTGTTTAAAGTTACCTATGCAAGTCTCGAAAGTACCTCATCTCGAAAGTGCGCATGCGCAGCTTTTTCACCAGTGCCTAAAGTAAGCCATCTTCTAACTGCGCATGCGCGAAAATTGTTTTGCGCACAGTCTGCTCTAATAAGGTCCTTTAGGCACCATTTACAAGCATGAAAACGTCAACTTTTGAGGTGGGTGATGCAAAAAAAAATTAATGTTTATCCTTTTCTTGAAACGTTATCGGTACCGGTAACACCAAAATTACTGATACCTATAATAAGATCTCTTCAGAAAAATTAAAATGGTTTAGGTTTTATTTTAAAGGATTAAGATTGAAGATTTAAGACTTGATGATTTCAAAATATGTCGAAAAAGAATCTATGAGATTTTGAGACATTTTTTTTTATTTTACAGGATTCTAAAATTTAGATTTCTTTTAAATTCTAAAAAGAATGTAGAAGATTTAAAAGCAAAGTTTTCGCGTTTCCCAGGGTGACGAAAGTTTGGAAAAATTAGAGTAAGTTTAACAGATATTTAGAAGTTTTAAAAACATTCGAAAATAATTTGAATCTTGAAAAATTTCAAAAAAATATGAAACAATATATATGGTCCTTATCCAGTTGTCATTCTCATAATTTAAAAATAAATTTTCTTCGAGAAAAGGAGAAATTATATTTTTACATATTCCTGTAATGTATCAATAAATAGTAGGAGAGACTGGGGCTAAATGTTGAATTTTCGAAACCTTTAATCTGCATTATCTTCCGAACGGCAACAGTTGCAGAGCGGAAATTTTGACTATAAAGGGCTCTCGGTAACAGAAACGAACGTTCATGGTTATGTGACATTCAGCTCAACTTGGCCGTATACATAACCTGGAGTGTATTTTGACCATGGCGTTATAAATTTTTACGCTGCCGAAAGTTTCAACTTTTGAGGACTTTTTTTTGGATATATTCTTATCAAAGTGAGTATTTTAGCTAATTTGGGTACGCTGAACACGAATCTAAAACTGTTTTCTGTATTTTTGTAGTCATTTTTGTGCGGTTCTTATAGAAGCCAAAAACATACCGTGGGGCTAAATGTTAAAAAATTGGTAGGGCTAAATGTTGAATGTTTTTTTTTCGACTTTTTTGGTGTGTTTCGGTCGGTTTACGTGTTCAACATTACTGTATTTAACATTAATTCTGAGATCTATTTAATTACCGATTATGATCGATTATTGTGTTAGATCACTGAAGTTAAGCAGTGTTGGGCGCGGTTAGTACTTGGATGGGTGACCGTTCGGGAATACTGATTGCTGTTGGCCCGTCGTGGGCGTGGTGAGCCCACACTTGTAGTTATTTACTACGAGAAACTATCCACCTAGAAACACTACCCGGATGGGGTAGTGTCACGCCTACCCCGAAAGGGAAATGGCTTAATGGTATACATACATACATTGTGTCGAGCTCGCCGGCCACGACAAAATAAGTCAAACTGAAAATTTTTCTTCTTGTATTACGTGTACCTTTCAGTAAACACGAGCATTTTTCTTTGCTTTTATCGTTTCCATATCCTTTAACTTACCTACTTCTTAACACGGTTAAAAAAGTAGTTTTAGTAGGCTAGAAACACGTGTTAGCATTTAGCCCCACCAATTTAACATTTTACCCCACCGTGAGGCTAAATGTTAAAAAAATTGAAGTTTGGGAAAAAGGACAAAACATGCATTTTTCGTGGAAACATCACGAAGTGTATTATGAAACGTTGTTGAGGACCGATTTCCCTAAAAGATAGATGTGCTTATATTATGTATTAGGGGACTTAGTGCCTTAAAAGAAATATTTTTCGAAAATTTAACATTTAGCCCCAGTCTGCCCTATCCGAAATTACTGAAACAGAATTTCCAAAAATTGTTCGTTATCCAGTTGACATTCTCATGTCTTCATTTAAGTGATATTTTTACAACATTTTTATAATTATTAATTCCTGCTAGCGAAAGCAAGCCTTACTTTAACATCCAGAGTAAATCTGTGATATATTCCACTTGGTATTACAATTAAGTCACCAGGTGTAACTTCAATTCGAATCCACTCGTCATTTTTGTCTCTCACGTCGAAATAGCCAGATCCGTCCAAAACCAGACGAATCTCCTCGTCAGTATGAAGATGCTCGGTGAAAAAGTGTTTTAACTGAGAGAAAAGAAAATACGCAAATTAATACAATCAAAATAATTATTTGTAATACGAGTGCGTAAAGCAGGTGATTGTAACGAATGTGAAACTTGCACTAATAAGTTATTACGTACGCACTTGTAGTACACACTTTTTTGCAATAACCGACCGAGAAAGTTCCACGCCAATGGCTGATGCTCCAAAATAAGGACAACAGCGCTTGGCCTGGCACTTTGAGATCCTATTTGGTAAGAAGGGAAGAATTGAGAAAAATTAAGATTTTCAGATTTCAACGTGAAAGTGAGATTTATATTCAATTCTTTTAATGACGTGATTTTTCCATGAGCTCAACTAGCGAGTAGGTTTACTCTGAAATTTAATTTCACACTTTTCACAGCTGGTTAGAAAGTTCTTTTCAATTCCGAAAGTTAGGATTTTCAAATCGCTTCAATTCTAAGATTTCAGATGCTCGGTTTTCCTCGAAAAGCATTTTTTTCAAAGTTTCAACTTCAAAAATTCCCCCGATGACTCGTTTTTCAACCTAAAGGGCACAATTGAGGTAGTTATCGAAAAAATTTGGTGATGAATTAGATCCGCCAGAAAGGGCAGAAGAACACGATTACATTTTTAAACCCATTTTTTTGTAATATTTATGTGATTGTTTTCTGATACATATAACAATCCAGTCACTATCTGAAGAATTTATGGCCAAATTTCCAATTGTCGAATGTGCCTACTAGGGTGTCCCTTATTTTTCACTTTTCGAATTTCTCTACTCGTATCCCCCAGTTTTGTTTGAATGCCAAAAAAAAAATCTCCAAATTTGAGCAAAATCGGTTAATATTTAGGGGTCGCGCAAAGACCATGAAGTTTCACATTGATTTAACATGGGAAAAAGTCAGCTTTTTGTAAATCTAATATT
>CAKNXH010060024.1:139707-155329 GCA_932178445.1 Andricus quercusramuli | reverse complement strand
TTGGATGCAAGAGATTGACAATCAACATCGCTGGAGTGTAACTGTTTTGTGTGGTATCATTAATGGATATTTAGTAGGTCCATATTTTTTTGATCGCAATGTCGATAGAAATAGTTATTTACAGTTACTCCGAGATAAACTTCCAATTTTACTTGAAAAAGTTGACCTATTGACACGAGCGAAAATGTGGCTACAACAGGAAGGCGCGGCCACACATTACGCTCTTCTCGTTAGAGATTTTCTAAATGAAATTTTTCCAGGTCAGTGGACAGATAGAGGAAGCCCCGTTGAATGGCCGCCAAGGTCGCCTGACCTTGCGTCACCCGATTTTTATTTGTGGGGTTATCTACGAGATATAGTTTACCGTACGAGACCTACTACGAGAGAAAACATGATTGAAAGAATTAAGACAGCGTACTTGAACATTCCACGTGAAGTATTATTAAACACCATACGACATTTCCATCGACGAATCGAACTTTGTCAAAAAATAAATGGTGCAACTTTTGAACATCTCATGGATTGAGTAAGTTTACACGAAACCAGCCCTTTCCAGGGCTAAGTGATACTCGAAATCCGACCAAGCAACCTAATGCTAATATATCATGGGTAATGCTAATGCTGGCGGTACAACATAATGTTTCTTATCTTAGGTTTTGTGGGTTTGGGGTTTGTGACCCCTGAATGACCTGGAAAAATGACCTTAAGGTCAACATTTTTGAGGTCGTTGTTACACTTGAGGTATCTCCACAACGTTCATTCCACCAGAAAGCTTATATAAACAGCAACCAGGCAGTTTTTTAGCATTAGACCTTGAAATGAACTTATCAAGGTCATGAAATTTTTTTTTAAATATCATTTCAGACTTAAAATTTTCCACTCTTTCCGAATCCAGTGTCAAAAATAGGGATTCCTATTTAAAAAAACAGATTTGACCTTGAAAAAAACTTTAAGGTCAAGTTCAAGGTCAATTTTTAGATCATCACCAGATGTCCCCCTGCAAACCCAATAACTTTTGTCTGGAACATATTTTCCGAAAAAGTCAAATTTATAAGTTATCTACGTGGATTGATTAAAATGGGACACCTGGTATATAGTCAAGCACAAAATTACTGAATCTTCAACTGTAATTTTAATGTGATTTTCATTAAAACTACACTTGTTAGCAAGTATACCACTAGTTAGTTAGAAAGTGTTTAGCACGTATTTCATACTCTTTATAAAAATAACATGAATAGAGTTGTAGGAAATCTTATAAAGAATGTAATAAACCGATATAGTATTTACGAGATTTAATAAAAATTACGATTAATTTCTGAAGCCAAAATAAAACGGAAAACATAAAACTATTATTAAGTACATAAATACGCCTTAAACTATTCTTTCTATGGTAAATTTAGATTTATCTTCCGCAATTTGTTAGACTTAGCAGTGTGAGTACTTTTCTTGATTTCATAAATCAAGTTAAAGATTGAAGAATATGCTTGACTTTATACTTGAAACATCCTCAATTTTTTAAATGCATTACTAAAAAAAATCCTGTTTCCTTTTTTTCAAGTAGTATGACATATGTTTTAAATTGTCTATTTTTTAAACCAAATTAAAGAAGAATATGCAAATTTTTCAGAAATAAAAATAATAAAGAAAATAATCTTAAACTAGCAGTGAATTCGATCTTGAGGGTTTCCACTTTTTTTTTATTTATAATTATATGGTGCTCATTTCACGAGCACTTTGCTTCCCGTTATCAAATGTATTTGCTTCCTCATAGAAGAAGTTTTAGTTATTTTTTTCAATAATAGACAAACCAAAGTCTTCATTTTGATCAATTTAAAAATAGAAATATACCAAAAATAAAAAATTACAAAATAATACAAAAAATCTTTCAAATACAAAGACAAATCAGACAAATCAAATTTTGTTTTCGAAATTATAATTTTTCGAGCTCGAAAAGGGAAGGGTTAAGGTCTGTCGCACCCTATCTCTTTTCCAGCTTTATGATTTTCGTACAAAAATTGTCAGAATTATTCTATTTGAAAATTTATGTTCTAAAAGTATTTTCTATTCCTACGTCAACTTTGAATTATGTCGATGAAAAAAGATTTTCAGTTTGAAACAGATGATTCAAATATTATAAATGAGCATGACTTCCTTAATCTTCAATAAAGTGTATTAATATTAGAGATCAATCGATTTGTCTCGAATCAAGTAATCTTTTCGGTTCTTGCATCAATTTTGAATTATGTTATTGAAAAAAGTTTTACTATAAAAAGCCGTGTTTTCAAATATTATGCATTACCATAGCTTCCTTACTCTTCAGTAAAATCTATCAATGTTATAGGTCAATCGATTCGTGTTGAATAAACACAATTTTTCTATTCTCGCATCAACTTTAAATTATGAGAATGAGAAAATTTTTACTATAAAAATCGATTTTAAAAATATATAAAATACCATATTTTCCCTAATTTTTAATAAAATGTATTATTATTGTAGGTCAATCGATTCGTCTCGAATTGAGGAATCTTTTATATTCTTGCATTAACTTTGAATTATGTTGAAGAAAAAAGTTTTACTATAAAAAACCGTATTTTCAAATATTATGTATTATCATAGCTTCCTTGCTCTTCAATAAAATGTATTAATATTATAGGTCAATCGGTTCGTCTCGAATCAACTCATATTTTCTGTTCTTGCATCAACTTGGAATTATGTTAAAGAAAAAGTTTTACTATAAAAAACGATTTTCAAAATCATTTTCAAATCAATCAAACTTCATCAATTTATCTGCAACCGCTTTCAAGTTATCGTGTTCACAAAAAAGTGTGACATCCACACACACACACTCATCCGGACAATTGCTTAGAACATTGTATTAGACATTTTTAAATTGAGGAAGGTTTAATTACATGAATTTAAAAATTATGGTAAATGTTACCATTACGAAGCTTCCTCTATGCGGAAGCAAAATCAATGATATATTTTTTATTCACTTTCATAATTATTGAAATTTTGATCTTTTCAAAGGAAGTATGTATAACTACTTTTTTTTGCTTTGCTAATATTCTTAGTCCAATTTTCTTTATATCTAGTTCTCTCTCTTCCTCCTGTTGGAGTTTCTGGCTATTATTATTATTAGTTCAGGGTTGAGACCTTAACAGCCCCTGACGCTTGGGTAATCCCGTTGCGTCCCCTTCTGAGCCGAAGCGTGACCCCAAAGCCTTCTCCATAGGGAGAAGGCCGCAGCCACGCTTTTGGCTGATATCTGTGACTCACTGATGCAGTAATTGCCTGTGAGTGTTAGACTTTTCCCGCAACCGCAGGGCAGTGACAAAGGATGTGAGTAGCTATCTCATTATCCTTTCCGCACAGACGACAGAGGGGACCTTCTGCAATGATATCCGAGGTTCCCATGTCCTATAAACATTTCTGTTAGGACTTTGATTTCGTTCCGCCCACGCTTGAGTATTTCCCTTGCTCCGTTAGAGTTAAGCTTTGAGCCCAAGAGTGTTTTGGCCTGCCTGCAACCAGAGACCAAATCCCACTCATTCTGATGTTCCTCTGTCAGCCAACTTTTAATTTCTTCAGTGACTAACCTGCTGGAAATACCTACAACTGGCTCGGGTCCAGTAAAATATCTTCTTGCTGCTAGTTTGGCTAGCCTATCCGATATCTCATTGACCTTGATACAGCTGTGTCCAGGGATCCATAGCAGAGTGACTCGGTTTTCCGTCGCTAACATATTTAGTACCTCAAAGCATATTAATAGCGACGTGGTCGTTGTTCCATTCAAGGCCAATATAGCAGCCCTGCTGTCTAAGCAGATACTGATGTTTCTTTTATTGTCATACTCTTTTGCCTTGTAGGCGCACTGAAGTATGGCCATAATCTCAGATTGTAGAACTGTGGCGTAGGACCCCATCTCGATTGTGAAGTCATTCCTTCTACGATATACACCAGCTACTGCATTCTCCTCGTTCCTAGAGCCATCTGTAAACCAGTTGTCTACATCACTGGGCAAGTGTGCGTCGCCGTTAACCCATTCCTCCTTCGTGGATAGGCTAACTCGATACTTCTTGTCGGAGATGTAGCGAGTGACCATTTTGTCTCTGGGCATGTTCTGGGTCGGCCTCCTCGCGATCTCGACTGGGATCTTCATTGCTGTCGAGTTTCTTCTGTCATTTACTGAATTTAGTCTCCAGGCCACCTTCGCAACCACGGCCTTGATGGTAAGATGGCACGATGTTCGGGAAGCAAAAAAAAGTCTGCTTGAAACACCTAAGAAAAGTGAATATGGCATGCTCTTTCGGGTACCTAGGAGTGCTCAAAAATCATTGAGACAAAATCTGAACAGATCCTTTTCGCAAGAAAAACACTCTTATGTTCAGTCAAAAGTGCCAATAATCGGTTTTTAGGAATAGCTCCTCAGGGATGTATTTTATCACAAAAGTTGTTTACGTCTGATTTGTAGAGAATTAAATTACCTTTCGAGCGAGTCATATAACTATAAAAAAATAGTCATTGGTTGCCGATATAGAGCGCATATCAGTAGGCCATAAATACCGAAAATTGATTTTCGGAAATATCTCCTAAAGGATGTATCTTATCACTAAAGTACTTCACACATGATTTGTAGAAAATTTGATTACCTTTAAAATTTATATTCCTTATTTATTATATATTTTAGATTTATTTACACTTAAAATTTTTTAACTTTCAAAAATATTGATTGGTTACCGAGATAGAGCGCATATTAGTTTTAAAAATCGGGTTTTTCGAGATACCTCCTCAGGAATATATTTTATTTATAATATGATTATCGGTGTTGGCAGAGGAGTCAATTACCTTCAAACCTACCGAGATAGAGCGTCTCACGTGGACCCTTTTTGATCATTTTTCACGAAATTTGTTGAAAATCAGTTTTTCAGAAATTTCTCATAAATATAATTTTTCCAGATTTTGATTCGACTGATTTTCAACGATTTTCGTGAAAAATGATCAAAAAACATTTTCGAATTTTCAAGGGCTAATTTTAAAGGCAATTGAGTCCTCTACAAACACCAATAATCATATTATGGATAAAATACGTTCCTGAGGAGGTATCTCGGAAAAACCGATTTTTTCACTAATTGACTTCACTAATATGCTCTCTATCTCAGCAACCAATCAATATTTTTAAAAGTTATAGGACTCATTTTAAAGGTAATCAAATTTTCTACAAATCATGTGTGAAGTACTTTAGTGATAAAATACTCCTAGTTACCCGAAAGAGCATGCCACATTCACTTTTCTTAGGTGTTTCAAGCAGACTTTTTTTTGCTTCCCGACCACCGTGATGGAGGAGCTCCATGGAGGTGCCCCCAATGCCATCGTAGGTGTCGACTTCGAGGCACCAGTTACCCCTCTCAAAATCAGTCCCCTGATCCTTTCCAGTCGAAACTGCCCAGTGAACAGCTCGACCCTGCTCCACCAGATCACCCCTGCATAGGTTAGCCTGGGTCGCAAGATCGCTGTGTAGATCCATATAAGTGTCTCCGGTTTCAAGCCCCAGCTTTTCCCTATGGCTCTCCTACAGAGCCATAGAGTCGCTACTAGCTTCTTGCACTTGTTTTCCAGTTGTTCATTCCATAACAGCCTCTTATCCAGAATGACTCCTAGATATTTAGCACGTTCTTTGATTTCCGGTTATTGTTCTCCAAGTTTCAGTGTACTCGTGGTTCCCCACTTGTACCTTCTTGCGAAAACAACCACGTCTGTCTTAGTCGGATTAACCGATAGTCCAGTTTTCTTGTACCATGAATCCACTATCATCAGTGCTTGCTGCATTACTCCGAAGAGCGCATCCAGATGCTGGCCACGCATGATAACCAGTATATCCTCTGCATAGCCTATGACGTGGTAGCACTGACTCGAGAGTAGATGAAGCAGTTCATCCACTACTAGGCACCACAGCAAGGGCGATAAAACTCCTCCCTGCGGATATCCCGAGTCAATGGTTCTACATAAAGTGGCATCACCCTTAGTCGTAGTTAGATTCCTGTTGGCCAACATGTGGCACGTCCATTCCACGACTGCAATAGGCACACCATGTGTGGTCATGGCCGCCCTGATCACCTCTCCACAGGTGTTATTGAAGGCTCCTTCGATGTCCATAAAGGTTCCAATCGCGAGGCCTTTCTCTTTCGGTTGACCTTCATTTAGGTTTACTGCTCCGCTTAGAGCCGTCTCCGTCGAGTGACCAGCCCTATAGGCGTGTTGCTCCTTGTGAAGTGGTCTACTTGACAAAACCTTATCGCAGATATATTTATCCATGAGTCTTGCCACTGTTTTTAGTAGGAAAGATGTTAGGCTGATGGGAGGGAAATCCTGGGGTGAGGTATAACCGATCCTACCTGCTTTCGGAATAACAACTACTCTCGTACCCCTCCATGCCGTCGGGACATGTCCCAACGTCAGACTACCCCTAGCAAGTCTCATTAGCGGTCCTATGATGATCTCTCCAGCCCTCTGTATCTGGGCCAGGAGACTTGTAGGGGAGACTCAAAGACTTTAGGGCCCACCTGACCATGGCGGGGGTGACAATCTCTTTGGCTAGCCGCCGTTTCGGGCCCAGTTGGGCCGCAGGCGACTTTGTTTGCCTCTGAGGTGTCGTCCCCTTTTCTCTAAACCTTGAAAAATCCGGAAAATGTGCCTTGATTTCAACAAATTGTGCCTTGAATGGGCGATTTCAGAGTGCCGAAAATAGCGTCCGTATTTCGAGAAAGCAGCCTATCCATTTTAGTCGCCTCAGCTCCCTTCTCGATGTCTGTGCAAAAGTTGGTCCAGCTCTGTTGTTTTGCCTTACGCATTGCACCTCTGTAGTCGTCCCTCATCCTTGTGAATGAGGTCCATAGTTCCTTCGTTTTTCCAGTACTGGCACGTCCGAACCTCTGTCTGGTTTCCCTGTGAAGCTCTTCGAGTTTCCTATTCCGCCAGTGTGTCTCCCCAGCCTTTCGGACTCTTATAGGTCGACAATTACTTTCATAAGTAGCTTTGATGGCTTTCCTGAACTTTTGGCTGCCATCTCCAGGGTATCCACGTCTCGAATTGACCTGGGAACCTCTGAAAGTGCACATCTTAGTTCCGTCAAAAACTGATCCCAGTCCGCTCTTCTTGGATTTCTGGCCCCTTTAGGGCCACCGGGTACAACGGATTCCAACACGAACTCTATCTGTGAGTGATCTGAAGGAGTGGGTTTATCTGAAACTCTCCACTTCTTGATATTATCCCTAAAACTACTGGTGCAGAGAGTGATATCAATGACTTCCTCCCTGACCGAGTTAAGGAACGTCGGGGTGTTCGCATCCCAGCAGCAGAGGAATACCCCTTACCTTGCAATATTCCACCAGTGTACATACCTTCACTAGTGGTTTGGTATCGCTGTCATAAGGAAAATAAGTTGGTCCCAGAACCAGCCTCCCTATTTCTTTGAGATCCGTGGCTATCACCATCAGGTCTTTCGAACATAGTTCAAGCAGCGGGACAGCGTTAACTCCCTTCGCCAGTATGCAGGCCCTTGGTTTGGCCGCCTTGGGGTCCCTGTAACAAAAAAGACCAGCCTCCTCCTAATCCCCTTATGGTATCTTGAACTAACCGTGGTTCTTGGATTTGCGAGATACCTGTGTTCCTCGCAGCCATGCCCCTCTGCAAAACTGCAGAGGCGCATTTGCTGCGATACAAATTAATCTGGGTAATGGTTAGAACAGGAGCAGTCATTTAGGTCTGCTCCCGATCTTCCGGTGTCTCAACAGGCTCCTCCTGTCCCTGGCCGGCAACCCTAAAGTTAACCTAACCCAAGTGATAGAAGGGCCTGTTGCTGAGGGCCGCAAGAGCCTGCAGATGAGCCTAGGGGATGCCTGGTGCCTCCTAGTGTGTCCTCTTTCTTAGGCCTATCGTGCCTGACGATTCGCCAGGACGCTGTCTCAAGTGACGGGTTGAATTTCTCCAACCGACGGACACTCTTTCGAGAGCCCTCCAGGTAGCCTCCCTGAAGATCTCGTACTGCTCCCTAGTGAGCAACGAGTCCATTGCTTAGGGGGGTGCTCACATTGAGTGAGACACTCAATGTTCAAATATCCGTTTGCAAACCAACATGACAAACGGAGGGCTGTTTCTTGGTCACTATGCGGGCCGCAGGTCATTCCTGTCCCGATTCCAAAACTGTAAATGGATCCAGAAGGCCCGTGTTAGCTAGACTATTTCACCCTTCTATAATACCGTAATCAAACATACCAGGAGAGCCCGTTTATAGGGATCATTTTCCTCTCACCCAGGAGAGCCCGTAACGCAAGTGTCTGACGCACGCGTTGTGTCTTATGTCACAGACCGGAGGCTTGCTTTTCTCTCTCTCTCTCTCTCTCGAATAATAATAATAATTGTTAAAACAATTGTAAATCCTTTACAAAGAGGAGGAATATATGTTGTGTCTAATTTGAAGAAAAGAAACAATTTTCAATATTTTCATTATAACTTTTGAGTACTTAGATGTGTAATAATAATGATAAGTGTCATAATAATCAATTTGCCATAATGACATGGGTGTGGTGAGCCCACACTTGTAGTTATTTACTACAAGAAACTATCCACCTAGAAACACTACCCAAATCTGGTACCCAGATAACAATTCGTGCGCGCATGTTACGCGCACGCCGATGCACGCATGACATGCATGCCAAAATGCATCATATTTGCCAGCATTTTATGATTGCAACTGAAGTGCGTACACAAGGTGTGGCAAAATGCGAGCATGTTTACAATCACCCTGTGATGAAATTATGCGGCGCATACATGCGGGCAACACGCGTACCCAGTTAGGGCACAAAGGCTTGAACTTTTCGGTGATATTCGTGAGAGGTTCAATGTCTGTTTCAATCGACGTCAATTGAAATGCAGTAAATCAGCTTAATGAACTTTTGAACAATTAACAAAGCTTATATTACTTAATGGTTACAAAAGCTATAAATTGCCTTTCATGAAGGGTGCTGTACTATAGCGCAACAGAAAACGCAAAGCAGAATATCATAAAAGTGATAGAGATAGTGAATCTATATATGTCCCTCACTCTTACGATTTTCTGCTTTGAGCTTTGCATTTGCTGCTGCCATTGAACTGAACCCGATAAGACTCAATAAGACTGGACGTGTCGTCCCATGTGGGCAGAAGACGTTGGCGTAAAAAGAGTGAAAGAGACAAATCTGTCCGTCTCTTTTACTCTCATGAGTTTCTGTTTTACGTGGCCGTTTCCTGCCCGTTTTCTGCACGTTGTCGGTAAGCGAGTTAACGAGTCACATAGAGAGGAACTAGCCTAGTGACTTTCGCGCGGTTACCCTCACTATGCTGGAAGGTTAGGTTGGGTGAAATTCACCACACCCGCTCCTATTGTAATGGCGTCGGTTCTTAACTATGCCGGTTGGCCGTTGTTGCCGGTTCGGTGTAGTTCGTGTGCAGTTTGTGTGAAACTTTTATATAATGGATTAATTCTTCGACGATTCTTTGCCTGTGTTTTTATTTTCAACCTTAAGTATTCTAGAATTACGACTTGGCTGCACTAATTATTATAATTGCAGAACTGACCAAATTTCTGGTCGATCTCATATAACCTCACTTTGTGGAGACGCTTTTCATATAGATTGTGGTCTTTATTTGCGTCAAAGAGAAAAGTTCTTCAGGCGATAACAGATTATAATTGTAATTGGCATAATTATAATTCCTATCCGATACTTTCGCCAGGGATCTACCTAAAATAAGTATTAAATATAGTTCGACGTTGTTTTGTATTACTCAAAGAGTATTTTGTATTCATTTCAATGCAATTTTTTAATGAAATGTTTCTAGCTACTCCATTTATTATAAATAAATAATTTTAAGATACTCAATCAACGCGCACTAAGTGTCTGCTTCATGCACGCACGCGCGTGCCTCGCATGGCATGCGTCGCATATGCGCCTCCATGGATGACACATCTGTCTGGAGATCTGAACGCATGTCGTGCGGATTAATCCGCACACATGCCTCCACAGTGCGCGCATCCTGCGCTAAAATTGTTATCTGGGTAGTGTCACGCCTACCCCGAAAGGGAATTTACTTAATGGTATACATACATACATACATTTCAATTTTTATTATTATTCTTCATGATATTCTAATTAGCCTAATTCTAAATGTAGATGCGTAACATAAGTGCGTCACCATGTGTTCTTTCAGAAAACTCATATCGGTCCGCATCGGTATTTTGTAAACAAAGCTTGACTAAGGAAGCGAATGAGAGAATGCGTTTTAGGAAATCAAACAGTTTGAAGAAGGAATCAATAAATTTTTTAAGTGTTCAAAATTATATCATTTTTAAACAACTTTATGTTGAAACACTACAATTAAAGGATTTTACATTGTTATTAAAACATTAAAATTAAAAAATGTGACTTATAAATTAAAAATTAAAAAAATGAGAGAATTAAAATTTTTAAGTTTAAATTCAGCACTCTGAAATTTTAATGATTCGAGTCTTATTTTATTTAGAATAATGCAATTTCAATTTGTTTATTTTTGAATATTTAATTTTTACTTTCTTATTTTAAATATATTATAACAGACATAGCGAACCTCAAAGCGTCTCCAGAGTCCTTTCAGGGAAATTATATCGGTCCGCATCAGTATTTTATAAACAAAGCTTGACTAAGCAGACCTGGAAGAGACTGCGTTTTAAAAACTAAAATGGTTTGAACAATCAATCAAGAAATTTGGAAGTGTTTAAAATTATATCATTTTCAAACAATTTTAACTTAAAACTAGTACAATTTAGCGATTACAAGTTGTTTCTCGAGAAATCTAAATTGAAAAATGTCATTTACAACTAAAAGAAAAAAAATGAAACAATGAAAATTTTAAAGTTTACATTCAGCACTATGAAATTCAAACGATTGGAGGTTTATTTTATTTTAAATAATTCAATTTCATTTAGTTTATTTTTGATTATTTGATTTATCATTTCTCATTTTAAATAAACAGTCAAATATTGCTAAATATTGAAACAAAAATTTTTCTAATTAAAAATTTGCAAACTGAATGCTTAAACAATAGAGTATGTTGTAATGCAACAATATTGGAATAGAATTTGAAATTGAATAAAAGCATTTAATTAAACCGGCTTTTAAAAAATGAAAAGTGGGCGGTACTTTTAACTATACCTATATATCCCTATGTATTTTGACGCGCTTAATCAAAATTCGGTGACCATTTTTCCCTTACACCCCCAAAATTTTGAGTAAATCGCGAAAAACCGTGAAAAATCGCTGAAACTCGCATTTATAGACGTTGGTAAATCTTCGAAAGTATTCTAATGAGTGTTTCACACATGATTTCAGTGTATTTCGACGCGCTAAATCCGAGTCCGTTGTCCGCTTTGCTCGCACATCTCCAAATTTTGAGTAAATGGTGAAAAACCATGAGAAACCGTGAAGGTCCACATCCATGGATCTAGAAGCTACTGCTTCCTCAAAGTGTATCATTTTGTCTGGTTTTACTACTAAAGAAACATTGTCATAGGAATATATATTTTCTTGCTTGTACTTGCGCACGAGGTGGCAGTGGGCATGACGGCCATGACGGCACGATAGTCGTTAACCCAGGGCTCCACTAAACTCACCTCCTCTTGCTGCCAACCCATGTCCTCGGAACCGCTGTCGCATTACTTCAAGGACATGGGGGTAAGGCCAATAAGCCGTGCTTCGGCTTTCAACATTGGCTCAACGAGGTCGCCTCTCGGAGTGCCCTGCACCTCCTCGTCCCAGGCACATGCTCTGTCCAGGGCTTGTCGTCTTCTGCGGCGCAGAGGTAGCACTGAAGGGTGCTTCCGCAGCCCTATGGCCCTCCTTGCCGCACCTCCAACATGCCTTCGTCCTGTCTGGACCCCTGCAGCCCGCACCTTGACGTGTCCCGTGCGGAGAAGCCCCTCGGCCTCTGAAGGCCTTCTTCGTCATACTGACCTTTATTTCGCCGCTTTCTGCTTCATTGAAGTGTTTACGAACGGCGGCCTCCACTTCTGTCACGTCGATGGTAGTGTTGAGGTCCAGGACCTCGACCTCGATGCGGGGTATGAGCTCGCGCACGCTACCCCCAGCACCGACCGCTTCTTTGATGGCCGCCGACAATTTGGCTCTGCCATCCGCCTTCGGCCCTACCTCCAAAAGGACCTCTCCGTTTCGTGTTTGCTTGACAACCTTGATTTTTACTCCAAGGGTGCCCAGCTTCACATTTTGCTTGAGGCCCCTGAGGACCTCCGCGTAGCTCGAGCCTTCGGCCGGTCTTATGAGGACCGCTTCAGGGCGAGCTCGCCTTGTTGGCTTGGCCTGCTTCCCGTCAGTGGCAGGCTTTTCCTTCTCTTCTCCTCTTTTAGGCGTCGATGTCACCGCAGTCGCAGCAGTGCGTGTACTCGTTCTCTTTTTCATAGGCTTTGAGGAAGAATTCGCCTCTATGGGACTCAGGGTGGACTCCCGTTCGCACTTCCCTAGCTTGGGAGCTGGAGTTTCCACGGCTTCTTCTGTCTGGGTCGCAGATTGGCTCATCTTCTTCCTCCTTTTCTCTATCCTCGCCTTTTTGACGGCGGCCCACCCAACTTCTGTTGGCGCGAACAAAACCGGTAATCAGCTGTTATTACGGCCATTCTCAGCTTACTCGCCAGTTCCTGTGCTTCCTCCAGTCCATGCCTGTTTGGCATGAAAATATTCCTCTTCGTGTCAGAAAAATCCTGCATCCTTTCTAATGCGTCTGTCAATTTTTCGACGAGTTCTCCAGCGTCTGTTAAAGCTTTTTTCACCAACATGATATCTTGTTTCGCCTCAGTCTTCTGACTAACGTCAGGCTCCTCCGTCACATCCATCGGACTATAAATGCGATTTTCAGCGATTTTCACGGGTTTTCGCGATTTACTCAAAATTTTGGGGGTATACAAGCAAAACGGACATCGAATTCGGATTCAGCGCATCAAAATACATAGGAATATAGTATAGTCAAATGTACAGCCCACATTTTATTTTTTGTGTGCCGGTGTTTTCAATTTATTAATTACAATTTTTTCGAAAATTGAAAAAAGATTTTGAGCTTTCAATCGGACGCATACATTTCTTTAATTACTAAGGCTTTCGAATTAAAATAGTTCAATTTTTAACGTAACAATCTATAAATTATTTAATTATGAACAGATTTAGAATCGTCTTATAAAATCAATTTTATTATTATTCAAGCGTTAATAAAAAGAACCATAGTTCAATTTTGAAAGTAAATACTTAATTTATATTTAAAGTTGATCAACTTAACATTTTTTTAATTTTTAATGTTGAACGCTTTACATTGATTTATAATTGTATACGTGTTCAAAATTGTATTTTAAAATTTCTTAAACAGAAAATTTAAGTTCAGAAAATTATCTTCCAAATTAGCCCAAAAACAATGAAAAATGGTTATTTCCGAATTTATTGATATTTTCCGGAAACATTAACATTTGACGTTTTTTCAAACAACTTCTATTAAAATTAACACTTGATGGCTTTCATGTATGCCCATAAAAGGGGTACTTCTATAACCTTTCATGCAATAATTGAGAGAAAATCTACTGTTTATTGTTATTAAAACTAGGGTGCTTGTTCAAACTATTGGAAAATAGATGTGCAGAAACTTTTGCACTACATTACATATAAGAGAAAAGGAATTTTGATACTGCTAAATGTGCACGAGGGTGACCAGAAAAAAAACACTTTTGATTTTCTTAGGAGTGAAGGGAAAATAACGGTAATTTATGCGATTGTAGAAGCCAGATTTTTTTATTTTTTATTGGAAACAATATGTAGAGATGGCCCATCGCCTTTGAAGTTCTTATGTAATTAACATGGGTAATCTCAACTTTTTTTTCATTCAAGATTTGAACCACGAAGTTATCTACTTTTTAATTTGAACTTTCAATATGTTGTTCTTGAGGTTCTCAGAATTCACATAAAACATTCTTTTAATTAAAAATTCATAAAAAGCATTAATTACGGTTGCTTGAAAAGTGCCATTTTTACTGTTTTCAAAGAATAATAACAGCCCTTATAATAGATACCTTATATTGAAATTTTAAGAATATTTTCCTGGAAGGTTGAAGATCACATTTTCTGAAAATGCAGATTAGGAAAAGTATAAATAAGCGTGTAATAATGAAAACAAATCTGAGTAAATTTTTGAAATTTGACAGGTCTACGACTCAAGCTGTTTAATTTTCGGGGCGGAGCGCTCATCAGCTCAGCCATAAAGGTCGATCACAGTGGGTCTTGCCACCATAAACTCATAAAGCAGTCCCATTCTCAGCAAGTCTTTTTTAGTCATATTTCCCTTTTTTCAGAAAATTGGATAATAATAATTCAGGGGACTCTAACTAATCCTGTTATAAAGTCACATCGATGAAAAGAGCTGGGGTTGCACTTTTACGATCGACTCTTCACTTACCGAAATCGTCAGCTTTTGCAATGACAACTTTCAAACACGATGGGCCACCTCTGAACATTGTTTAAAATTAAAGAAAAAAAAATCTAGCTTCTACAATTGCATAAACTACCATTATTTGCCCTTCACTCCTGAAAAAACCAAAAGTTTGTTTTTCTGGTCACCCTAATGTACACGCGTTATTATTTGTATTATGTAAGATTTAAATTTCAGTTAACGTTTACCGAAGATGCTTACACATGAATCTATCTTGGGGTCGTAGTTTAGGACGCACGTGATGTTTTTGTAAATATTCACAGTCAATATTTATAGATATATTTGCTGAGAAATCAAATTCAATGTTCTCTACGTTGAGACGCATTTACCCACATAACAATCGTGCGACGCACAATACTCGCATGCGTGCGAGGCACGCTGTGCGAGTCATAACGCACGCATGCCGCCATCACCTGTCGCCATGCTGTGATGGGTAGGTAGAGTGCGTGCGTAATGCGTCTCATATCGCCATCACGACGTACTTCACGTATGACTGCGTATGAAAGCCTATCTACGACGCATGCGTGCGTTCATCCTGTAGATAATAAATAACTCCATAATAGAGATCTAATTAGATCGTAGATATTTTTATTTATTTAAAAACTTAATTTTATACTTTATTGTACTTCTTTTTTGAATACTTCAATACATCCTCAATTATATAATGATGTTAATACTTTCAAGTTGAGATAAGAAGTTTAAAAAGCGTGCTCAGTTGTTGAAAATCGTCTCCCCGCTCTGTCTTCCGCAGTCTCCCGCCATCAGCCCGAGTTTTCTGAAGTTTTATAGCCGTTTTAGTTTTCAGCGCGATTTTCCGCGTTTTCCTCCTTTATTCGTTGCATATAATTTTCGAGTGAAGTGTTTTTAGCAGGCGTTCATGCTTATATTGGATACGCGAGTATCGATCAATTGCAGAGTAAGTATAAGTGTTTACAAACATAATCATATTTTTTGTCATATTTTTGTGCCATTATAATCGTGCATTAATGTTATTTATAACTATTTACAGATTTTAATGCTAAAAAACTGAAGGGTCCAGAAAACGAAGAAAACCTCTTTGAACAGGATAGTTCCT
>CAKNXH010060024.1:85527-134632 GCA_932178445.1 Andricus quercusramuli | reverse complement strand
GTATTATTACTTATCATAAAAAAGAAACCTGTTCCATCTCCCTCTTTGAAATAAAAATGCATAATTAATCAAATTGTTTTATTCTAACTATTATAAACTTTAATTTTCTAACGCTTACGAATCCTTTTGAATACAAATTATTAATTCCTACTTTCGTGCTCAAAATAGCATTTGTCGTAGCTAAATGTAATGCGATCCAATACTTTTCAATGCGAAGCATTCTTTCCTATTTTCCAGTACCAACCCGCATTCGACATGGTTGAATCTCATGCGATCCAATGCTTTTCAATGCGAAACTTTCCTTCTGCTTTAACACTTTTCTTTCGCATTCGGCAGAGTAATGTTCAATGCGAACCAATACTTTTGAAAACGTTTCTCCACATCAGAAAGCGGAATTAAAACGTATTAAATACGTTAATACTTTTAAATACTTTTCAATGCGACATTTTTTGCAGGGAAGTGAATATTTATAATGCGGGCTAAATTTGTTAATTTACACTTAAAAAATTTGTGGTATAGTTAAAAATCGATGTGCAACTTTAATTCCAAAAAACATAAGATAATAATCACTATTTATGCGTAGTATTTTTTGCAACATGTCCTGTAAACATGTATATTAATTTATCATACCATAAAATAAGAGGATATTTTGAAGTAAAAGAAAGTAAATTGTGAAAATATTAATTTTTTCATATTTTGAAATATTTTCATTTCCTTTCACGAGCCCTTTATTAACATGTATAGTTTATATCCATCACGAATACATCCCTTGATTTCTAAGTTCGATATTTTAATACTCTCTTGGATAAAAAAGAAAGCGCTACATACAAAAAAGAAACCAAACTTTGCACGACTTAAAGCACATAAGTTTAACCATAAACTCATTAAACTTCACAAAAATCCTTGTATGTATGTACATATTTCTAATTTAGAAAAATACATATTTTTATTCTTTCAACCCTTTATTTTTATTTGTGCTTATACCGGTAAGTGTAATAACTGGCTTGTATGATACGAAAATTTTAATGAAAATAAATTTAGTCATGGATTTAAAAAAAAAATGTTGTATCCCTTACGAAAATGTATTATAGGAAAGTCAGTATAGGCCCATTAATAATTTTCCTATCATGAAATTCCTATAATTTTTTCGCGATTATAGGAAAAATACACGGAACATAATTATGGAAAAATAGTTATAGAAATGAATAATATTTAAATAAATATTCCAAAAAGTATAAGATACTCATAGCTTTTAGGTTTCATTATACCCACAATCTAAACGAAGCTTGTTTCAAATATGTAAATTTGTATGTACTTTTATGTGAGTATACTTCAAAATAAATTATTAATTTATACTTTCCTCCACTTGTCGCACTAAGTATTTCAATATTTTAATATTAATAATTTCCACAATTACACTACAATTTATAAATTATATATATATATATGTATATATTTGTTTATAATATAATAAATATATTTCTTTTTTTTAATCCTTATATTTAAACAAATTGATTTTATATTACAGAGAAATTTTTTATTAAGGATTTTAAACACTTATTCCAAATTTATTTTAGAACACGTATACTTGTATAATATGCATTATTTTCCCATATCTTGGGAAGTTTGAACAGATTTTGCATATTTAAAATAATGTTTATGTATCTGCGAATAAATTATAAAAATTTCCAGGCCATTTCTTGTCCAGAAAATATTCTTTTATTAATTATTTAATTATTTTGCCCTTATAACTAATGCATTTGTCAGCAAGAAGCGCAGCAGCGGATTAGTTCACGGCTGGCATCAAACTTTAGCCAGAACTCCTATGCAAAATTCGGGTCGGTCGGATAGGGCTGCTCTGGAGTGAGACCGCGAGAGAGACAATCCACAGGATTCAAGGACGTGGGAACGTGGTTCCATTTAGCATCCGGAATCAAAGTGTAAATTAAGGCTACCCTGTTGGTAACGGAAGTAGGCGAAGTAGATGGCACTTTACTTAACCATGTTAATACAACTGTGGCATCTGACCAGCAATATAAGGGTACCTCGGAACGATTCATTGATTTCACTACCTTTTGAGCCAGTTTTGCTAGTAATACTGCGGCACAAAGTTCTAAACGTGGTATACAAACAGTTATGACAGAAGCCGTCTTGGACTTCGCAATTAATAGAGAAGTTTTAACGTTTTCTGTCTTATCAATTATTTTTAAATAAATGGCTGCCCATAAGCTTTATTAGAAGCGTCTGCAAATCCATGCAATTCAATAGATTTTGAATTAGAGCTGAGGCCATTCCAGCACGATATTGTTAGTTTTTCAAGTAGAGGTAAACTTTTGTAATACGCATTCCACTTATCATTTAGATCTGCTGGGAGTATATCATCCCAGTCGAACTTTTTAAGCCTAAGTTCCTGCATAAAAATGTTTGCTACTATAATTACAGGCGCTAGCCACCCATGTGGTTCAAATAAACGAGCTGTTAAGAAGAGAACTATTCTTAAAGTAACAATTTCGATGTTTTGAATATTGATTAAAAATAGAAATGTATCCGATTTTGGACACCAACGTAAGCCAAGGACGGATCTAGCATCGTCCTTAAACTCTCCAAAAGTTACTAAGTAAGAAAAAAAGTAAGATAAAATAGTCTAAAAAAATAATGCAATTAATGGCATACATATTCAATTTCTTTAAATTAATTACTTACAATACTTCATATAAACATAACATTTCATAAATACTATTTATTAAAAACTACTGTGCTTCAATGTTGTTAGGCATTATGCAGACATACTGCTTTTGTTTAAAATCTAGACCCACTATCTTGGACTTGATTTTTGCTAAGGCAATGGGTGAAAGTTCTACATTTTCAGTGACCTCCCAAATTTGGTGTACTTTCACGTCCCCAACAAAAAAGAAACTTTTTAAGAGAAAAATTAAATTATTTTAAAAGAAATTTAGATGTTATGAAAAAATTTCTAAAATGATTAAGAATTTACCAAACTTGAAAACATTGAAAACAAAATGTTAATTTTTGAAGATTTTTAAATGAAATTTTAAAGCTTTTGAAGAATTTTGAAAGGTTTTAGGATAATACAAAAATTTTCTTGAGATTCCTGAGAAAATTTTAAGTTATTTTTCCAAAATAAGAAATTATTTTAATTTGTAAGTGAAGTTATTAAATTTGGATATATAAATAACAGTTAGACACTTATTAATGTAGTAAAAAATTGAGTTTATTTAAGAGATATTTAGAAGTTTTGACAAGATTCAAAATTAATTTTAAACTTTCAATGATTTAAATAATTGGAAACAAAATGTAGATTTAGCAGATTTCGAACGTAAAATTGAGAAGCTTTTCAAGAATTGTGAGAAGTTTCATAACAAATTTTTCTTAATATTCGTAGGAAAATTATTTTTAACCTTGAAAAATTAATTTTAAGAAAGTATTTTACAGGATTTCAAAAGATTTCCAAAATTTCCAGAAAAGAATCTGGAAGATTTCAAGGCAATTTTTTGAGAAAAAATTGTAATCATTTTAAAACAACTTTAGATGTTTTGAAAGAATTTCAAAAACAATTTGAAATGATTTAATACAAAATGTAGATTTTTGCAGGTTCCGAACAAAAAATTTTGAAGCTTTTTAAGAATTGTGGAAGGTTTCCTCAGGAAAAAAAAATTTTCTTACTATTCCTGAGAAATTTAAGAATGATTTTTCATTTTGAAAAATTAATTTCAAGAGAATTTTTAACAAGATTTAGAAAGATTTTCAAAATTTTCAGAAAAAAATGTGGAAGATTTTAGGGCATTTTTGTTTCAATTTTGTAGGATTTTGTAGATAAAAATCGAATCATTTAAAAAAATATTTCAAAGTTTACAAAAATTTCCAAAATAATTAGAAATTTGTAAAGATTTTAAAAATTTCGAAAAAAATGTAGATTTTTCAGATTTGAAAATAAAATGTTGATTTTTTAAGTATTTTTAATAATTTTAAGAGCATATTCAAAAATATTTGAAAACCAAACATGTTTTGATGTATAAATAACAAGTGAACAACCATTAACTTGAAACTAGTACTTAATTGAATTAATTTATTTAAAAAAAATGTCATGCATATATTTTAATGTTTCTCACTTAAAATTGCTCCAAATGATATAATTTTGAAAATTTACTAATTTATTGATTCATTCTTCAAGTTTGCAGTTCAGTTTTTATTACTTCAATTTAAAAAAACGTAGCTTCAAGATTTCGAATTTTTTAATTTCTTTGACTGAAAAATTATTGTGAGCCGGGTAATAACCGATAATTTTTTATTTGATTAAAATGGCCACCTGTTCCTTTTTTGAATTTCCCACCATTAAGTAATCGATAATCGATCATGAACTCTACCTAATGTTTCCGAAACAACCCGAACTGAGCAACTTTTCAACCACTGAGGTGAAGTGCACTTCAAGCTGTACTAGGCTTCATCAGCAAGCGATTAATACCAGTAATTGTGAGATTTATAAAAGGATTAGATATTTGATACAAATTTAATTGCATACATTGAGTGTTTATAGTTTAGTGGAATGTTTTCCCTAGTGAGAATTATCTTTTTCGACATCAGGAAAGGTCAATATACAAGTACATGAAGTCAATATATCGGACCAACTTTTGTGCGAACATAACCTATTAATTTTGTTATACTTTCTACTTGCTTTCTACCCGCTCTTTGCCGATTTCGTTTCGACACGTCTACATTCTTCTTTATAGTGTATTAAACTAATAAATAAGGAGAATAAAAATTACTTGACTTCTTGTTTCTATGAAAACTCGAAATAATAATTTTCTGTCGGCAATCTTAGAACAATCAAAGCTGGGCGTAAAGGACCCCTGGCGGACCGGCCGAACGCAAACATTACGCTACAGCGTAATGGTAAAGTAATAGTAAAGTAATATGGTATTATAATTAATAAAAGGAACAAAATTAATATGTAAACTGTTGCAATTATAATAAAACGTTAAAATTTACGTTAAGAGGTCATGCCCTAATTGCAACAAGTTGCTTTCTCAGCGTTAAAAAATAAAAAAGCAAAGTGGCTGTGATTCAAGTCGGGCCCCTGCAGAATGGCAACCCACTTGAAGCCGCGTTAGCGGGTTGCCAATATGCAGGGGGCCGACTGCAATGACGGTCACTATGTTTTTTTATTTTTCAACGCTGCAAAAGCAACTTGTTGCACTTACGGCATGACCATTTAACGTAAATTTCAACGTTTTATTATAATTGCAACAGTTTACATATTAATTTTGTTTCTTTTATTAATTAGAATGCCATATTACTTTACCATTACTTTACCATTACGCTGTAGCGTAATGTTTGCGTTCGGCCGGTCCGCCAGGGACTCTTTTTGAAAAAATCTTTTCTTAGATATTCTAAAGAGTCTTTCTGTTTTATTACTGCTAAAAATGAAATTTTTATCATAATTCATGTTGCTTTAACCATCATATACTTCTAAATTTTTTGCTTCGATACGGCCGAACGCTAAGCTTGGTTTAATTCACAAATTAAATTTAAAAAAATGTATAGAAGAATATTCTGACCGATTGAATTAAACTTTAATAAAATGCAATCAAAACTATTTTTTTTAAATTCCTAGGAGTGAAATATTTTTCAATTTTGATGACATTTTAAACCAATTTCAACCTTTGACTGTATCAAAGGAAAAAATCTTGAAATATCTCATTAAGTCACTGAAATTGATAATTTCCTACATTAATGTAGAAAATTATCTTAAAATTTAGCCAAAAAACATGAAATTTTTTTTGTGAATTTTTTTTTCATATAACTTACAATAAAATTAACTGATTGCCTTCAATTTATACCCATTAGGCTCACAACTTCATGAGCTTTCGTGCAATAATTGGAAGAAAATTTACAGTTTAATATTATTAAAACTCGAGTGCTTTTTTAAGCTATTGAAAAACAGATGTCCGGAAACTTTCGCACGGCAGTGTATATTATTACATTATTCATATAATTTTGTATGTGTAAACGCCCCTGTGTTCGAAATAAAAAGTTTGAAACACATATACTTGAAAACAAAAATTGTTATTATTATTCTTCGAAATTTTCAACAAAAGTTTCTGACGTCTAATCCAGAAATATATACATTTTGTACGCAAATTAATTCAAGTCAATTCCATTTGACTCATTCACTTTTTCGTTCACACTTGAATTCCGTTTTGTTCCATCGTAAGAAGTGCTTTCATTTTTATCACTTTCTTTTCGTGTTCAATTTTTCGTTCACACTTTAATTCCGTTATGTTCTGTATTACGAAGTGCTTTCATTTTTATCACTTTCTTATTGAGTTCACTTTTTCGTTCACACTTTAATTCCATTTTGTACCGTCTCACAAGTGCTTTCATTTTTATCACTTTCATTTCGTGCTGCGGCGCTGTTCTGCATTCAAACGAGATTTTCAAAAACGACATTCATTTGGATAAAAACGTTTCTATTGAATTCAATCCACACCTTCTTACCGGGAATGCAGGGTCGTTAGAGGACCATTTCCAAAGAGGAAGTCCTCCTCTAGCTAAAAGCTCGATGAGTTCCTTTTGTAAATAAAGAGCTTGTTCTAGAGTATCTGCTCCGAATAGAACGTCATCGACGTAGAAATCATTTTTGAGAATTTCACTAGCTTCAGGATAATTACTACCTTCATCTTCGGCTAACTGTTTTAGAAGCCTGTTTGCTAAGAATGGAGGCGATGCCGTTTCATATGTGACCGTCATTAATTAATTGTGTACTATCTTTCTAGAAGGTCCTTTATGGTAAACTATGCGTTGCAGATCGACATTTCTAGGATCCAACAAAAATTTGTCTAAACATTTAGTTTATATCAGCCGTTAAACCAAATTGAAAATTTCTCCATCGAAGAATACTAGATGTGAGATCATTATGAAGCTTTGGGCCTACTAAGAGAAAGTCATTTTATGATTTGCCTAAGGCGTTGATAACGTTTTAACGCCTGAGGCGTTAAAAACTACACTTACTGGAGTAGAAGTATTTGATTCGCGTACAACAGGGTGATGAGGCAAATATACCTGAGGACAACTCAGCAGAGTTTTTTGCCTGAATCTGAAATTTGACGCATATGACCTCAATTTTCGTATTCGTCTAGAAAAGTTTCATAGCTTTTTGCTAAATCAGAATTTTTAGCTAATCGGCGTTCATAGCTATGGAGCATAGATAAGGCTCGAAACAAAGATTTGCCTAGAGAATCAAAAGATTCTTCTTCAGGCGGAAGCCGTACGACATAAAGGCCTTTTTTTGTACGCCAATGCGTTTTCATAAAATGAGTTTCGCAACGTTGTTCCGAATCTGTGAACATTGATTGTTGCGAAACTTCCTCAAGCTCCCAAAACTTTTTCAAATCAAAGCTCAATTCCTGTTGAGTAGAAATACGATTTATTTTAATGTGGGACTGGATTCGAGAATTCACTGTAATTAGACCCGAAAGAATCCATCCAAAGACTGCGTGTTGTGCTGTAAGAGAACCAGGAGGTCCTTTACATAACCCTGGTAAAAGAAACGAGCCATAATAATCTGCACCGATTATCAAATCAATTTGTTCACAACTCAAGGGTGTAGGATCCGCGTAATCTAGATCACGAAGGTGATCTCATTCTGAATTTAACTCTATCTTTGGAGGGTTGTAATTAATCGACTGTGGCAAAACGAATGCAGAAATAGGGAATGATTCATTTTGATCATTTGTAGGTGCGATAAATAGATTGACTCGAGATCTGGACACCCCAATCAGAACATTCGCGGAGGCAGTTACTTTTGTATTTACGGGAAAACGCTTAGGACGCAAATATTGTACCAAATATTTGGAAATAAACGTAGCATCGGAGCCTTGATCCAAAAACGCTCGTACGATAATTTCTCTTCCATTGTGAGCGCGGATAACAACTTTTAGCAGTAGCTAATAATATTTGTTTACTCTGAAAGCATCTCAAATTAACAGAAGAATTAGTAGATATAGATGAAGACATGATGAAGCTTCTGCAGTTTCATTCACTTTTTTATCAACATTGCTATTTGTCGCAACAGAATTACACTGTGTCGATTGATTTGGATTAGAATTGATTTTTCTAGAAGATTGTTCAGAAGAGTCTGGAGATGGTAACTCGGTATGCATTAAAGTATGATGAGGCTTTTTACATTGAAAACAAGATATTCTACTTTCAGAGCTTTGGCTTCGATGGCTATATCTCAAACATCTAAAACAGAGCTTATGCTCCCAAGCAGTGTCTTTACGCTGAGGTACTGTATATTTTCTAAAAGTTTGACATTGAGATAGATAATGATTTCCACCACAACAGACACATTTAGGACCATTGGAAGTCGTAGTGCTATGTGATTGCTCAGAGGATCTCCTTTCTGCGAAAGAATTCGTATTATTTACATTTTTTTAGTCTTGTTTTGACATATTAAGAGCTTCTAAAGTACGAACTCTAGTATCGAGAAATTTAGCCAAATCGTCATAAGTGGGATAGGTTGTACTATTAGAGAGATTTTTCGCCCATTCAGCTGCGCAATTTGTATGCAACTTATTTACAAGCAAGTAAACTAAAATGTGATCCCACTTATCAGTAGGGCATCTTTTTTTGAGAGCCATAGGGGCTTCGTTTGTAGTATCTCGCAACATTTTTAGTTCCTTTATGGAATCATTCGCAAGATTAGGTAGAGAGAGAAACGAATGAAGATAGGAATTAATTAAAGCCCTTTCATTGTCGGAACGCGACTTTAACGTGTTCCAGGCTCCCTCGTAATTTTCATCTGTAGACGTTATACTTTTAACCAATTGCAATGCTTCTCCTGTGAGCTTAGTTTTTAAATGATATAATTTTTGTACAGGAGGTACTCGTTGCTTATTATGAATTGTAGATTCAAATAGATCTCTAAAGTTAGGCCAATCCAGATAATCACCGGAAAATTGAGGAATTTGAATGTCTGGCAATCTCATTCCGTACTCATGAAAAACAATTTGAGAGTTATTAGTATTATGAGTGGCATTAATACCTGGAACAGTTGTGTTTGAAAGGAAAGATTCTGAATCTTCTTAAACTAAACCATGAATTATCTCATTAAAAAAATCTAAAGCTTTACAAAATTCCTTCTCGGCTGAAATAAATTCATTGTTTACAAAATAGTCGATCTTAGACTTATCTGTTTGTGAAGGGGTGGCTGCGGTTGAGATGCGAAGTTCTAACTGCTCACATTTCTCCCATGTATCTTGAAGAATCTTGAGTCTACCTTGTGCAACTGCTGGAGAGAAAATAAAAATTTTGCTCCACGATAAGAGCCTCCATTTTGTTTAGGAATCAATTTTGAATGTTAACGAGAAACAGTTCAGATAATCGTCCTAACCCAAAAAATTTTATTATTGAAAGATGTCACGTATAATGACCAAAGAATGTCACTTAATGATCGAAAATTCAGTGAGAAAGAATAACGTGGATCAATCTTTTAGAAACCGAAACAATAGTCAGTTCTGAGTGCGATTTATTCCCTAATTGTAATTGGATACTTGTATTTTCATACGATATGTCACTTTCTAAAGAGAGAAAGTAGAGTCCTAATAGAGCTTGTTATTCTGAACATTGAATCCTGGGGCACGTATTCTTCGTTGAAGAAATTGCGAACAGTGTAGATAGAGATAACTCTCTATTAGTAAGAGATAGTTTGGGTTAAACGCATTTCAGGGTACCATGGTACCTGACTAGGCCTAGCGACCCTTTTCTATTGTGCGGTGCTCCGCCTCGAGGGAGCTTGAACTCGAAGCTGGACGAAGCGCTGTGGTTCTCAACCGGAGGCTACTGTGTATGTACGCGCGAGGGTACTTTTAAAATTTAAACGGCTCTGTTCCCACCTCTATTTCCACTGGAGGCTACTGACTGTATACGTTGCGGTGGTAATGCAAAGTACGTAACGTTATCGTTGGCTAACTGTAATTGCAAAGTAACGTACGTTAGATAAATAAATGAATAATCAAATAAATAATTAAATAAATAATTAAATAATGAATAATTGAATGAATAAATGTATTAATAATTGAATAAACAATTGGATAATTGAATAGATAAATAATTAATTAAATAAATAAATAATTAAATAACTAATTGAATGAATGGGTGGAGTTCCGAAAAGCGCTTACCTCCGATTAATTTGAAAGTCCGTATACGTATGAATTTCAACGTGCTAATCACGAATATGATAGTGAAAATACCCGCAAATTTGATTTTCAAGGTTAAAACCCCAAAAAACTATAAACATTTCATGCTTTTCCGTTTATTTCAGTAAATAATAAAAATTTACAAAAAAGCTTTAAACAAAAGTTGTAGATTTTTTGAAAATACATATTTTATGTTCAATATATTTTTACCCTACGACTGAAAGTTTCAGAGAAAAGAAGGGAAATGTCGATACGACGTGTAGAATGCTTAGGTCACACACAGCACCCATTCCAACGTGTCATGGGTGGCGGGAAGGCACCCCTATGACTGGCCACAGAAATAACTTAGGTTACAAATGACCCCCTTTCCAACGCGTCATGGGGGGGCGGGAAGGCACCCCTGTGACTGTTCACAGAAATAACTTAGGTCACACACGACCGCCTTTCCAACGTGTCATGGGGGGCGCCAAGGCACCCCTATGACTGGCCACAGAAATAACTTAGGTCACACACGAGTTGAAAATTCATCTCTTTGATTGAAAGTTTAACTATTTTGTTGAAAATTAATTTTTTCAAATTGAAAATTCAACTACTTTGGTAAAAGTTAAACTACATTGTTAAAAATTCATTTGATTGATTGAAGGCTTATGTCTTTGGTTAAAATTTAAATGTTTAGTGGAAGTCTTTTTTTTTGTTTGAAATTAATTTTTTAGTTGAAAATGTAACATTTCTATTTTTTAAGATTGATCTTTTTTAGTTGAAATTTCTCCTTTTTTGGTAGGAAAAAAATAATTTTCTTGGTTTAAAGTTTCCTTTTTGTTGTGTAAAAATACATCAGTTTCGTGGAAAAATAATTTTTCGCTGAAGTCATAATTTTTTGCTGAAGTCATATTTTTTTGCTGAAGTCATATTTTTTGTATTTAAATTCAATTTTTGCAGAGAAAATTCGTCTTTTTGTTAAAAAAAAATTTTTTGGTATATATTTCATGTTTTTTGATTCAAATATAAACTATGACACTTTTTGTTGGGTATTTATATTTTTAGGTTGAAAATTCAACTATTATGTTAAAAATTCAATTATTTTGTTGAGAATTCAAGTGTCTTATTAAAAATCCATATTTTATAGTAGAAAAAACATTTCTTTGTTTAAAATGAATTAATAAATTTGAAAATTTTAAATTTGTATCTGAAATACTGTTGTATTCCGTTTATAAAAGATTCTATGTTGAAAATATTACAAGATTAAAATGCTGATATTTGAACACCCTGCCCAATTCTACCAGCAATATCTAGTAAAACATTTTTGGCAAATAAAAATTACGTACAGAAAGAGTGGGGGAGGGTAGAAATATTTTGTTGCAGTTTGTTACAGGAGGGAGGGGGGTCTCAGAAAGGGCCTATAATCCGTTACCTAATATAAGCACGGCCCCTCACACTTAACATGGAGAATGATACTTTGATACTCCCCCCCTCTAAAGTATCTCGTATTTTGTGGATAACCCCTAATCTGCCTCTTCGTCAAGTTAGAAATTGTTTTTTTTTTACTAAACCATGATGTTAATTTTATAGCAAATTTAATAAACAAACCGAAATTGTTTTTATTTGATTAGTTGCAGAAAGAAATTTTGCTGTTTTAAATCTATGACATTAGAGAACATTATGCATAGAACCTTTCTTAAGTTCTTCTTTGCTACATGTAATATAAAGAGACAGTATTGTTTGGTTCATTGATTTTAATATAAATTTGCAGTATATATTGGTCTTGAAAATATAAATTATAGTATGACTATATACGATCGAAGTTTATATGTAAATAACTACGTATATATTTATGTTATATAATATACTCAATTGATCAAATGTGAAAGAAAACTTCTAATCATAAAAGATGGGCATTAAAATGATAAAAATAAAAAAAAAACAACGCATGCTTAATTGACAAGTGGACTAGGCCTACTGGGTTACGTACTATGCATTACCACCGCAACGTACACAGTCCGTAGCCTCCAGTGGAAATAGAGGTGGGAACAGAGCCATTTAAATTTTAAAAGTACCCTCGCGCGTACATACACAGAAGCCTACGGTTGAGCATCACAACGCTTCGTCCAGCTTCGAGTTCGAGCTCCCTCGAGGCGGAGCACCGCACAATAGCAAAGGGTCGCTAGGCCTAGTCAGGTACCATGGTACCCTGAGATGCGTTTAACCCGATAGTTTTGATTGTGATGTTACGTCACTGAAGTGGAGAAAGGGAGATTTACTTGATTTTCCTACTGTTCATAGCTGTGTTGCGTATGCGTTACTTAAAGGGGGAAATTTTTAATTTCAGTCACTTTTACGTACCAAATTTTCAGTTTCTTCCGCACAAATAAGAATACCACTTTAAAATCCAGTATTCTAGCGAAAGCACGTTAATTACTTTAGTTTTTCTTATCAGAGTAATAGAATTCTCCACACCACTGTACAACCGACTGACGCCATTTCAAACTCAACGGTTTTTTTTCCAACTTTTCATTCGTCGATTTCACAGTTTTTTAACACTTTTTTCACTCCAATCATAATTGGCTCGAAGGACCATGTTTATTTTCTTGAAAAATAATTTTAAAGCGTTAGAAAGATTGATTTTTGCTAGATAAGGACCAGAGTAAAGATCTGGTTTATTAATTAAAACAAAACTGTTTCCCTTTAACATGAATGAATTGTCGTTTATTGATAGTCAATTATTCTATTTGTACACACTTTGCTTAATTTAGTATTTTCAAAATTCTAAGAGTTCTCGAAATTGCTTACCGCGTACGCATGCCGTTCGGTTCTCTCTTTTATTTCGCACTGAAAATTCGCCCGCTTTAGGCGACCGATAAAGTTAAAAAGAAAGCATACGCCACGCACACACACACTCGCTCGCATCAATTAGTGACTTCACCCGAGCACCCATTCATAAATTAAGGCATGCGTGAACATGTACCCTAATCTACCCTAGCTATTATATTATATGAGAAGTTGTATTCTCCGAAAGTTACGATCATGGTTCCTTGAAGCAACCAATCCCGACGCCACTGAAACGTGTACGTCATCCGCTTCTGCTCCTTCTGTCCTAGAAGATAAGAAAGAGCGTGAAATTTACGCGAGATAACATCGGGCAACACTGTTCCTTGCAGTCAGGTCTCTAGACGCGGATGACTTTACGTGGCGGACGGGACAGTTGTAGATGAAGGTTTCACGTCTGGATACTTTTTAGAGATACCAATCTTTGTAGAATGTTATGAGGAACAGTTTTGACGGAACAGATGAAGTGATCCCAGAAGAACAGCCTTTTGCATCCGGTTCGCGATGGTATGAGTCTGACGCTGGCAAGCCGGAATCTTGTTGAGTTGGCTAATAATTGCAGCTTTCATACCTCCAAGACAGCCGATTATGAGAACTACAAGATGGACTTTGTAGCCTTGGTACAGCCTGCTCAGTTCGAAAAGAAGTGCTTGATATTTTGTCCGTTTTTCTTCCTCCTTTGTCATGATATTACCAACGGCTGGTGCCGAGAATTCAATCACGTAAATGATCTTGGTCCTCAGATCTTGGAGGACAATATCTGGCTTCGTAGCTTGATACGTTGAGTGGTGGAGAATGAGAAATTCCAGTAGATCTTACACTGATCATTCTCCACAACCGATTCGAGTTCCCCCTGGAAGTATGGCAAGACGGGCAATAGATGAACACCATAGAAGTGCCTAAGATGGTAATATAACACTTTTTGAGCCGCATTGTGTCTCTCTATGTACCCGTAGCGTGCATATTTTGAGCATCCACTGAGAACATGTCCAAGTGTTTCTGGCTCTTGCTTGCACCCTGCATTTAGTATGACCTACAGGTACATTCATTATGCGATCGCGGTAAACTACGGTGTCTATAACGCCATCTTGACAGGCAAAAAGAAACCCCTCAGTTTTCGATTTTAATCCAGCAGACTTGAGAACCATGTTGGACAGACCCATCGAGAGATCTTCTCTGCGAATAGTGCCGTAGAATTTACCATGAAGGGGCTTGTTAGCATGTTCTCTTAGTAGAAGCGTATGTTCTGCTTCCTGTACACGACTTTTGAGCACCAAAGGTGTTAGTGATGGTAGGCCATGTATGGTGTCGCTGGAATCAAATGGGAGGCCAAGCTCCTCTGCGGCCCTATCTGCGGCACGGTATAGAAGCGCCGCAGCATTGACGACTTCATGTTGATGTACGAGTCGCATAAGAGAATCTATGCTATTTAGAACTGAGCAGGCTGTAGCCAAAACCGTTCTTCGATGAAGACACTCTAAGCTTAGCAAGCTTCTACCCCCTTTATCTCGAGGGAGGTATATTCGACGTACGCAAGATCTAGGATGATGACTTCGATGAACTGTCATCATCTTGCATGTGCTTCGGTCAAGTTGCTTCAACTCATCGACGTTCCATTTTACTGCACCAAACGTGTAGAGCGGTATAGGAACGGCCAGCATATTGGTCGCCTGGATCTTATTCTTTCCAGATAATTCGGAAGCCCAAATTTTTCTGAGAATTTGGCGATACCTTTTTCCAAGGGCCGTTTTTAACACACGCACATTTTGGGTTTCCGCTTGCGGTATTCCAAGATATATATACAAGTAACTAAATAGACATATATATATATATATATGGGACGTTCCATGTCAACCGGATCAGTGCTATGCCCAAAATTTGGGGTGGTTAAAAAAATCCACCAATGGCTCATTTCAAAGCTAAGGATGTCTACTTTCAAATATTGAGTGCGCCTTTGCTACATCCAATATGGCGGCTCCAATATGGCGCCTGAGAGCTCTCAATTTCTGTGAAAAAATTTTTAAAGACGCACCTAAATAAAATTTAGTCCATATTTGAAGTGCAATATACGCTTTTAGACGTATTTTGTTCCTCTTAACACGAATCCGGTGTTACAATTTGGCTGTCATATCACATTTTCTTCCTAACCTCAAAGAAACTAGTAAAAACCAGTAAAAATGTGCGAAAGTGTACGTGAAAAAAACAGAAACCTGTATTTTTCAAATTCTTCTCGTCTTCTATGAACAGATGAATCCGCTAAATCCGAATCCACCTCCGCAATTAAGCTGACGCGCCTCGGCTGTTTCTAACCTAAAAAAATCAATATTTTTTATAGAATAATTTGTTTAATTTAGTCGATTCATGCCAAATTTGATATGTCAGGGTTATTGGAATCGTTGATCATGGAGCTGAAGACAAGTATGCAAAATTTAAGATGGCGGATCCAACATGGCGGACATTTTCGAAAATCAACCAGATAATGCCAAAAGACCCCGCACACATCTATGGAAAATGTGGTCGCGGTCAAATTGGCTGAAACTGTAGTACAAAGTAGATCATAATATCCTGATCCTGATCCTGATAAGCCAGGTTTCGAGATAAGAGGGACCAAATGTCACTTTTCATGTACGCAAATGATATGTCACATGACATGACATGACGTGACATGACACATGACATGACATGACGTGACGTGACATGACACATGACATGACATGAAACATGAAATGGCATGACACATGACATGAAACATGAAATGGCATGACACATGACATGACATGACATATGACATAACATGACATATGTTATGACATGACGCATGAAATTACATGACACATGAAATGACATGACACATGACATACCATATGACATAACACACGACATGACACACGACATGGAACACTACATGACACACTACATGACACACTACATGACACACTACATGACACACTACATGACACACGGCATGACACACGACATGTCACACGACATAGCACACGCCACGGCACACGCCATGGCACACGACATGGCACACGACATGAGTCACGACATGACGCATTACCACATATCCTGATCAAATAAAGTCCTGAGACTCTGGGTCCAAAAAACACCAGGTTTCGAGATGGGAGAGACCAAATGTTACTTTTCATGGACGCAAAAGGAGGTCCACGGACCCTTTAGGACAATAGCATGAAATGATAAGTCACATGACATGACATGACACATGACATGACATGACACATGACATCGCATGACACATGACATGGCATGACAAATGACATAACATAACACATGACATGACACATGGCATGACATGACATGACATAACACACGATATGACACATAAGATGACACACGACATGGCACGCGATTTGTCACACAACATGAAACATGACATGAAATACGACATGAAACATGGCATGAAACACGACATAAAACACGACATGAGGCACGACATAAAACACGACATGAAACACGACATGACGCACGACACGACGCACAACATGACACACGATATAACACATGACATGGCACATAAAATGACACGACTCATGACGCGACATATAGAATGACACACATGACATGACGCATGACATGAAACGCGATATGAAACACGACATGAAACACGACATGGCACACGACATGACACACGACATGACATACGAATTGAAACACTTTTCATGGAGGCGAGAGGAGGTCTACGGACCCTTTATGACATAGCATGAAATGATGATATGTCACATGACATGGCATGACATGACACATGACATGACACGTGACATGACACATGACATGACACGTGACATGACACATGACATGACACGTGACATGACACATGACTTGGCATAACACATGACATGACATATGACATAACATGACACATGACATATGACATAACATGACACATGACATGACATGACACCAGAGATAACACACGTATTATGTCATGTGTTATATGTCATGTCTTGTACCATGTGTCTTGTGTCAGGTGTCATGCCATGTCATGTTGTGTTATGTGGCATGTCAAGTTACATATCATGTCATGTGTGACGTGACACATGACATGACACGAAATGACACATGACGTTACATGAAATAGTATGGCATGACGCATAACACACTTGTCATGTCATGGCATGTGTCTTGTATCATGTCATTGTTCTGTTATGTGCCACATCATGTTACATATCCTGTCATGTGTGACATGACACATGACATGACACGAAATGACACATGACGTTACATGAAATGGCTTGGCTTGACACACAGCACATGTATCATGTCATGTGTCATGTCATGCCATGTGATCTCATTTGTCATGTGTCATGCTATGTGTTATGCTATGTGTCATGTCATGTGTCATATCATATGTCGTGTTATGCTATTTCATGTAACGTCATGTGTCATTTCGTGTCAAGTCGTGTGTCATGTCATGTGGAACGTCATTTTTTATGTCTCGTGTCATGTCATGCGTCATGTCATGTCATCTCATGTGCCATGTCATGTCATTACATTTCATGTGTCATGTTTCATGTCATGTGATGTGTCATGCCATTCCATGTCGTATGACATGTTATTTCATACCATCTCCTCGAGGGTCCGTGGAACTCCTCTCGCGTCCATGAAAAGTGATATTTGGTCCTTCCTATCTCGAAACCTGGCGTTTTTTGGACCCAGAATCTCAGGACTTTATTTGATCAGGATATATGGTCATGTGTCATGTCGTGTGCCATGTCGTGTGCCATGGCGTGTGTCATGTAGTGTGTCATGTAGTGTGTCATGTCGTGTGTCATGTCGTGTGTCATGTCGTATGCCATGTCGTGTATCATGTCGTGTGTCATGTCGTGTGTCATGTCGTGTGTTATGTCATTTCATGCGTCATGTCGTGTGTTATGTCATTTCATGCGTCATGTCATGCCATTTCATGTGTCATGTCATGTGTCATGTCAGTTCATGTGTCATGTCACGTCATGTATCATGTCATGTCATGTCATGCATCATATAATGTGTCATGTTATGTCATGTTTCATGACATATCATGTGTCATGTCAATTCATGTGACATGTCATGTCATGATACATATAATTTCATGCTATGTCCTAAAGGGTCCGTGGACCTCCTCTTGCGTACATGAAAAGTGATATATGGTCCCATAGATGTGTGCGGGGTCCTTTGGCATTATTAGCTTGATTTTCGAAAATGTCCACCATGTTGGATTCATCATCTTAAATTTTGCAGACTTGTCTTCAGGTTCATGATCAACGATTTCAATAACCCTCACATATCAAATTTGGCATAAATCGACTAAATAAAAAAAAAGTATTTTATAAAAAATATTGATTTTTTTAGGTTAGAAACAGCCGAGGCGCGTCAGCTTAATTGCGGAGGTGGATTCGGATTTAGCGGATCCATCTGTTCATAGAAGAAGAGAAGAATCTAAAAAATACAGGTTTCTGTTTTTCTCACGTACACTTTCGCACATTTTTACTGGTTTTTACTCGTTTTTTTGAGGTTAGAAAGAAAATGCGATGCTACAGCTAAACTGTAACACCGGATTCGTGTTAAGAGGGACAAAACACGTCTAAAAGCGTATATAGCACTTTAAATATGAACTAAATTTTAATTTAGTTGCGCTTTTAAAAATTTTTCACAGAAATTGAGAGCTCTCAGGCGCCATATTGGATGTTGCAAAGGCGCACTCAACATTTGAAAGTAGACCTCCTTAGCTTTGAAATGAGCCTTTGGTGAACTTTTTTAACTACCTCAAATTTTAGGCATAGGACTGATCCGGTTGACATGGAACGTCCCATATATATATATATATATATTCGGTTTCGGTTTCGATTCCCTTGGAATAGAACCAAAGGGCTTACGACAAAGCCACCGAACGCGTCCTCGGGTTGCGGATAGCGGGTCCCCGTACCGAGCGGTTCTGCTGAATATGGTTACAATAATTAATAAGCAGTCGCGGACAATTGTACAGGGATGGTCCCGAAGGAATAACCCCTAAGCGAGGTGTGAGAACCGTGCCGAAAGCTGCATGGCACCTGGGTGAGGCGTCTTTAACGGTGACTCTGGGATACCGGGCGACGTCCCTAGCTGCTCGTGGGAACAACAGTGAAACCAACAAACCATCCAAATGTTGTAGATGCGGTTCAAAGCGATCGAACGCGCAGAGCACCCGACAATGGATCGGCAGACAATGCCGATCATCCTAGAGTTCGGGGTGCTGAAAATAATTTTGATGGAAACACGACGACGAACCGGTGAAACGCCCACATTGAGTGGACGGATCAACTTAAGAATGACGTGCTAGACTGCTACGATGCCAGTATTATCCCTGTTCGCGGAAGTTATGGCGCGTATGCATACTCTGTGGTGCCAGAAACACCCACAGCTTCAAAACGTTTCGCATCAGTCTTTGCGAAATCAAGCCGACTACCTCCGGAAAAATGGATATGTACGCGGAGCGCTTTCTCAACCGCTGCATGAACAAGCTGCAGACGAAGATGAAACGACGTTAAGACCAACCGCAGAAAGCAGGCACCTTCTGGAAGATGATCGCAATTTCAATACAAGGAGGAACATCATATGCAAGTTCCTCTTCAGCCCCAAGATCTGGCTGAAATGGATGCCTCCCTTCGTGGAGATATCTCGCAAGAGTCCGACCTCTGGGCCATCAATTGCTCAGTTTATGGTGCTGCGAGAGCTTTGGCTGATTCAAATCGAAGGCTGAAACCGACGATGGATCAAAAGACAAGAAGACGCTTGCATCAACTGAACAAGAAAATTGGATAGGCAAGACAGAATGCGTCCCGTGTTCAATATGTGATTGACTACATAACATCTGGTAGACCGTTCACGGAAAGGGTTCGGAAGTTCGCCCAAGAACTAAGGACCTTGAATCACACACTGAACAAGTCAAAGCTGCTGAAAATCAAGCAGCATATTGTTGACAAAATAAGGCTGTTATCTGATGCAAGGAGAAGGATACAGAAGAGGGAGAGATGGATCAGGGAGAATCAACAGTTTCTTGCTGACCCATCACGCCTCTTCAGTGATCCCCCAGTTTTTGTAAAAAATCCACCCAAGCCCAAGGAGGTAGAGACTTTTTAGAGAGAGGTGTACAAGATCCCGGAAACACTAGAGTTGAAAGAAGATACTGCACTATCATCCGCTTCAAGGAGTTTTGCGACAGCCTCATGAAATCTGAGGAGGAGTGCCCATCAGTCACTGCTGAAGAGGTGAAAAAAGCACTTAGAGGCACGAAGAACTTTTCCGGTGCTGGACCAGATTGTATCAAGAACTTTTGGTGGGAGAAGTTTACTTCTATACACCAACATTTGACCCGCATATTCACCTCATATTTAAAGTCGGAGACGCCCATTCCGCAGTGGCTGGTGTTAGGACGCACTATACACCTACCGAAAAAAGGCAACTTGTCCAAACTAGAGAATTACATGCCAATAACTTGTTTGAACACACTGTATAAGATCTTTACAGCTGTCCTCAACAACAGGATTGTTCGACGAATTGAGCCTGTATGGCGAGAGATGTACGAACAACGAGGCTCGAAAAAAGGTGTAGCAGGCTGTCGAGAGAACCTGCTGATTGACAGGTGTGTCTGTAGAGACGCTACCGTCCTTCAGTGCGTCCTGTCAATGGCCTGGATTGACTACCGGAAAGCTTTCGATTCAACCTCTCATAGACTTATCATCTTTCTGTTGGAAAGCTTGAAGGTACATCCACACATAGTGAGATGCATAGAGAGATTGATGCCTCTTTGGAAAACTAGATTTACCATCTCATCTAGGAATCATTGTCTGACGACGAACAAGGTCAACTTCCGGAGGGGCGTCTTTCAAGGGGATAGTATGAGTCCTTTGCTTTTTTGCATCACACTTCTGCCTCTATCTCTCGCACTACGAAATTCTCCTGGATACCTCTGTGGCGACACTACTCAGCGTGAGCATTAGATCACTCATATATTTTATATGGATGACCTGAAGATCTATGCCGCTGGTAAAAGCAAACTTCAAACTGCTATAAATATCGTCAAGAACGACACAGGAGAGATTGGAATGGACTTTGGTTTGGACAAGTGTGCCAAAATTCATTTGAAGAAAGGAAAGATTAATGGCATTCCCAAGGACCCTGAGCTTGTGGATATAAGTGTTATTAGAAATCTTAACACTGGAGAGACCTATACATACCTGGGCGTGCTCAAAGCCGCATTTAGGACGTAAGATCAGTGAAGGAGTCTCTCCGAAGCAGATACAAGCATCTTCTTCGACAGATTTGGTCTTCCAATCTGTCGGCGTTGAACAAGGTATCTGCGACTAACATGCTTGCCGTCCCGGTTCTACTCTACTCGCTTGGGGTGGTTCAATGGACGAAGAACGAGCTTAAGGCCCTTGATGTCACCACGTGTAAGATCATGCATATGCATAAAAGCTTGCATATCAATTCGTCAGTTCCGCGATTATACATTTCACGCCGTCAAGGCGGACGCGGACTTCTGAATCTCCAATGTCTTCATAACCGAATTGTTTTAAGTACAGCTTACATCTTTGCGAATGGCACAGATCCTCTCCTAAAGATGGTCAGAAACCACGAGATGATTGGCGAAGGAGCGTTCCTTTACAAAGCCGCGGAGCAAGCTGCCGAGACCCTTGGCCTGAATTTTAACATCAGAAGTGAGGAAAGTGCATTACTCCATCTAAATGCTTCACGTCTAAAAGCCGAAGTAAAGAAAGCAGAGGTTGGAAAATTTCACCAAGAGCTACTCGACAAGCATATGCACGGAAACTTTCACAGAAATGTAGAAAAACAGTCCTTGTCGAAGGAGCAAACTTTTGCTTTCCTCAAATCATCAGGGCTCAATTCAGGTACAGAGGGCTTTATTTTCGCATGCCAGGACAGTGTCATCTCCAACTTAGCATACCGTCACCGCATTTTATGTTGAGAAGTTCCCAGTGATAGGTGCAGAGCGTGTCATGCACACGCTGAGTACCTAGAACACATACTATCGGGGTTTCCAACCTACGCAGGAACAACGTATATCTATAGACATAATGCGGCCCTAAGAGTACTTTATTACCACCATTGTCGCTCTTACGGTGTTGTTCGCGACCCTGCCCTGCCGAACTCTCCAAGGGATAATGAGTCAATTGTTCGAAACGAGAAGTGGCAGATTTTCTGGAACTACGATTTTCGGGCAGTAGTCTCCGTTGCGCACTCGAGGCCTGTCATTGTTCTCCCAGACTTCGAGAAACGAACTATATTCGTGATCGAATTCTCGGCTCCGTCCGAATACAACATCACTGCAAAGGAGAAAGAAAAAGAGGAGAGGTATCAAGACCTTAAATGAGAGCTGCAACGACTGTACCCAAAATATTCGGTACGAGTAATTGTCCTTGTGATAGGTGCTATCGGAGGTGCTAAATTATCACTGGTTCGTAACCTTAAAGCCATACCAGCGTGCCAAAAATATGCCAAGGCACTTGCGAGATGGATGCAGAAAGCTGTGATCCTTGGGTCGCTTCGTGTCCGCAAGACACACGAGGGTTTCACCGGCCTGTCGTTGTGATTTCGTCGTGCCCTGTGACCACCCATCTCACGGATGTGAAACGTGGCCATAGGTGTATTTTACCGCGGTTCTACTGGGGGCTATTGACATTTTTTTTTTTAGATGGCAGTTGCTCTTACTGGTACCCTGCGGTGGTTGTTTAACTTTTTTTTTAATTGTATATGCTTCTTCAATACCAAGATTTTAAATGGTATTTCCACCTATGGGTTGAACATCCTGATCGTCACGCGATGATGCAGTTTCTAGTCTTCCTTGGTGTATGTGGACGCAGGCACACTTGTCCAGTCCGAAGCTCATGCCAATCGCTTTAGAGTACCTATTTACCGCCTCCACAAGGATGTTCAGGTCCTCTTTCGAGGAAGCAAAGAGTTGAAGGTCGTCCATGTACAAAAGGTGGTTGACCTTATATTCTCTTCTGTCTGGCGGGCCACGTAGGTATCCAGAGCTTTTGCCTCGGAGCAAAATAGAAAGTGGCAAGAGGGAAATGCAGAAAAGTATTGGACTTACAAGGGGACCTTTAGGTCTGCTTTTTTGTTTTTTTAAATTGATACCTTCCTCAATGAAAGGTACGTACCAGAGGTTTTCTGAGAAAAATCAAGAAGACGCAATTTTGACCCATTTTCGAGAAAAATGCATTTCAAGAATTGCAAAACGGATGGTCATTGAGCCGGTGTAAAAGTATGTCGAAGAGTCGGTAGTTCCCTGGTAGAGTGCTCGGCTGATAGCCGCAAGGTTGCGCGTCCTATTCTCGCTATCCATACTTTTTTTATTCATTAAAATGCTTGTTCATTCCATTTTTTCATAACATTTGATAAAATTATACCATTTAATGATTGTTTATTCCTTTTTTTCAATGATAACTCTGTTAATCGTATTTTTGTTACCACTCGTTTGGACAATTGTGCATTTTATTAAAATGTTTTATTTTTCAATAGTTTCTAGTATCTTTATTATTAAATTAAAGTTGGAACGAAGTATTTCAAATTAAAATTTAGATAATAAATACGAAATGCCAGTGGATGTAGTGACTCATTTCATAGATATTTACGAACAAGAATCAGAAGTGGCTTGAAAGTGTATTTTTTCACTTTATTCCTACATTGTTCCTACTTTAATTTAATAATATAGACACTGGAAACTATTGAAGAATGAAGAATTTTAATAAAATGTACAATTGTCCAAACAAGTAATAATAAAAATACTATTAATGAAGTTTTTAATGAAAATAAGGAATAAATAATCAATAAATGGTATAATTTTAACAAATTTTATTCAAAAATAGAATAAACAAGCATTTTAAATAATAAAAAAAAAGTATGGATAACGAGAATCGAACGCGCAACCTTCCGGCTTTCAGCCTAGCGCTCTACCAGGGAGCTACCGACGATTCAAAATACTTTTACACCGACTGGATGACCATCTGTTCGCAATTTTCGATGTGCATTTTTCTCGAAAATGGGTCAAAATTGTGTCTTCTTGAATTTTCTCAGAAAACCTTTCGTACATTGAGGAGAGAATCAATTCAAACAAAAAAAAGCAGACCTAAAGGTCCCCTTGTTGGAGAGTCTCTTTGAAAGGCCCCCTCTTATGAAAGCCTTGTCCGCCACAAGTGCATAAGCTTTTTTATGCATCTCACTATTTTTGGATGCACCTCTAGGCACTCAAGGAGCTTAATAAGTAGCTCATGGTTCGTGTTATCGAATGCCTTACAGTAGTCAACCCAAGCCATGGAAAGATTGCGTCTATACCTGATGGAGTCCTGGGTAATACGGGTGTCTATTAACAGGTTCTCCCTGCAACCCGCCAGCCGTCTCTTGCATCCACGTTGTTCAACTATTACACTCCATAGCGACTAGATAGATGTTAATATCCTCTCTTTGAGGATGCCAGTGAATAGCTTGTAGCTGGTGTTTAAACAAGCTATGGGCCTTAGGGATCAATACCGAGCGTTCTGCCACTAGCCACTGCGGGACGGGTTGTTCTCCGTTTAGGAAAGTAGTAAATATACGAGCTAAATGTTGGTGCGTAGAAGTAAACTTCTTTCACCAAAGTTGTTGATCTTATCTAGCCCTGGCGCTGAAAAGTTCTCAGTTCTAGCGATAACATTCTTCACTTCTTCAGCAGTAATTAGTGGACACTCATCCTCTGGACTTTGGAACCTTCGCCTTTGGCAAAAGTTACGAAAGGGTGATATATCACAAGCGTCTTCATTTAACTGACAAGTATCTCCATATACTTGCTCCCAGAAGACTTAAATCTCTTCTCAACTAGGAGGATTTTTAAAGGCACGTGACGCTTTATTGGACAGACGGGAAGGATGAGTAGAAAAGGTGGAATTTTCCTGAATCCACTTAAGGCACTTCCTCAGGTTTTATTTTTAGTCCGTGTATTCGTTTTGACATGTTTCCTCCTACACGGATGAATTGTTCGATGTTATATTTTAACCACATAATCTCAAGGGCATAATGCCCAACAACAAAGCTTTTTTTTTTTTTAAAAATGGTCTTGTTTTCTTTTTTAATTAATCGAAAATGTGATTAATTTAGGCGCCTGAAAACGTGCAATCCGCCACCGGGAAAGTACCCCCGTTTAACCGAGAACACGCGCTCCGAATTTCAAACGGAATTTATCCTAATTCACCGTCGTGACGGTTTTCGAGGATGCTTCAACCCAGCGGGTAGGTCGTAACTCATCCGCCCTCTCCATTGTTGCCGTGTGACATGATTCGAGCCGCTTGAGCGAAATTGATAATTATTCAAATATGCAGCAATTGAATTTTGATATGCTGCATCAGGTTCATTACATAATGACGAGACGATAAAAAAAAGATTGGAAAAAATCGTTCAACCCGTTTAATTTCCGTTGGGAGCTTTGGTAATTTTGCACTTTATTTAAGATTACCTTGAATGTTGAGAATATTGACCGATTTTCATGGTACTTTTTCCCCATTTTTTTCCAATTATATAATTTTCAAATGTTATCAGCTAATAAAAATTGCATCTATCCATGCTTTGCGCAATTTTAGAGATTGTAACAGTATTCATTGTCGGCTGTCGATTTACTTTGGTCTTTAGCGAAAGACAAATGCAGATTCGAGGAGGTCAGATAATTGCACATCAGAGTAATTAATTAATTACTTAATTCACGATTATTCAATTCATTATTGCTTCCTTATGGACGGGGGTTTGGAATGACCTAAATTTTCAGATGTACTTTTTTGACATATTTAGATATAATTCGACCCTTTTGAAAGATGTCCGTGTGTGTGTGTAACTTTTTTCTCTTCACCACATCTGGAAAAGGAAAAGAGCTATGATCACGAAATTTTTATGGAGTGTAGCTCGGATTGATATCCAGGCGTGATAGGTACTTTGTACTTCCATTAGAAGATATATTGAATTATTTTGTTAAAAAAACATTTTTTTTTAACTCGTTTTTTTTTTGGTTCAAAATTAATTTTGTACACAAGATGGAATTTCAATTTTTTTTTTAAATATTCAGCTCTTTTCATATTCAAGATAATAATAACATAGATCAAAAATGAAGTATTTTTTTCATTTTTAATTAAAATTGAAAATTATTCTACCTTTTCCGTTGAAACTTTCATGAAAATTCGCCTTTTTTGGTAGAAAATTAATATTCTTGCTTGAAATTTAATCTTTTTTCGTTGAAAATGCAACTATTTGGGTAAGAAATAATGTTTTTCATTTAATAAATGAACTATTTTGTTGCAAATACGTCTATTTGGCTGACATAACCCTCAGAAGTCATCAGCTTTTTGGGTTAAAAATTAAACTATAGTTTCAACTGTTATACTTTTTTATAATTTTCATGCTTTTCTCTATACTTTATACTTGTAACTCACTGCGATAAGTTGAAGGTGAAAAATGTATTTTTTGCAGAAAATTAATCTTCTCAGTTGAAAATTCATCCTTGTAGATTGAAATGCAACTAATAATTTGAAAATGTAAATATTGTGTTGAAATATCAACTTTTCAGGTTAAAGCGTCAACCACATTCATCTTCTTTAGCTTACAAATTCATCTATTTTGGCATAAAATTCAAATATTTTGACGAAAATTAACTTCTTTGCTGATAATACAAACATTTGAGTGAAAGTTCATCTTTGTTGCTTGAGAATTGAACTAGTTAGTTGAAAATGAAATTGTTTTTAGATGAAGTTTAATATTTTTTGTTTGACAATTCGACCACTTGTTTGAAAATGTATCTTTTTAGGTGGAAAATTTAATTATTTAGTTAAAAATACCACTACTTTATTTTAAATAATTATTACTATTTATTTCAAAAAACGATTCCTTATAAATCAGGAAAGTTGAAAAAGTTAAAAAATACAACATAAAAAGACACACAGCACTTTGCATTTCCTGAAATTTGTATAAGGCATGTAAGACGTCATCAGCATACTAATAAGAAAGAACCTAAAGAACTTTGTGTCCGTTTTGCTTTGTAACAGTGATCGAGTGTGGAGCGAATTTACAGAAGAAAAGAAACGCTTGCCCTTACGTATGTTTTAGCCTTGCCAAATAGCTCGGACTCTGACCGGAAATCCAAGCGAAATAAGTCCCGGCTATAGATTCGGCTATACACTAGCGACGATCGTTCGAGTAAGTTCGGGACAGCCGCTGAACACACAGTGTCCCTTAACCCGTGAACGGCTAGCGGTACCGTTTGGGACCAGCCGCCCGCAATGCTTTCAAAAGCGTTTAAAACTTGCACTAATCCTTCGAGCGATCCCACCGCGAGCGCGTGTTGTTGTCTGAGGTCCCCCCTATCCAGTAGAGGTCAGTCGACCGGCTCCGACTTGTGTAAAGGCAGCACAGGGAAGATAAACACAGCGCTACGAAAAATGAGCTCCCCTCCGAGTATGAAGTTTCGGTAAGTGGCATTTTATACTTCTGTGTGATGATCAACTGGCATATCGAGTGTGTGTTTCTCTTCGGAAAGATCCTGGGAACAAGTATGTGTCATACTTTTGGTCAGGGTCGAATATTGCCCGAGATTTCGAACGTCAAATAAGAGTGGTACCGTTTGGGACCGCTAGCCGCTGAGCATGGCAAATCAGACGGGATATGTTATTGTGTGTTGTTCTTTGGCGGAAGCTGTTTTAATGAGGATACCATGTTTTTTTAGCTTAAAACAAGAGTTTATTATTTTGCACCAGGTGAATTACGAGTTATTTTAAATGCTCTATTATAAAACCACTGTCTCATCCGCCGTTTTCAGTGGTATTACGCTTCATGAAACGCTAAGGTTGCTCGAGGAGGATGAATATCTCAAGCCCACTGAAGTTTTCACCGAAACTCCAGAGCCCAATATTAATTCCAATGAGGACAGCGGGAAGGAGGGTGGAGGCGGTTTGGTTAATAACCTTAATGGGCGTCAGTTGAACGATGCATGTGAAATCCGAGTCACCCAAGCATCTGCTGACAACATCCGATGTCGTTTGCGGCCACGTAAAGTGCTTGCGAAGGATTCAAGCACTCATTGCCCTTCTGCGGACGTTCAAATAGCCCCTGAGCGTGGACTAAGAAGAGGTAAGAGGCATTAGCGGGGAAGAAGCGAGGCATGTGCTCCTGGTGGTGGTGGTCATCGTGGCGGAAGTCAGGCGATGATTCAAGCGATCTAGAGAACAGTAGTGCACCTGCAAGCAAAAAGAGAGAAGATGTAAATCAGTCCAAGCACAAGTGGGTGCGCACAGATATTGGTGTCAAACATAATGTTTTTCTCGAAAAATATTTTACTAGATTTAGGGACGGAAATCCAATTCAAATTTTTGAGTTATTTTTTGATGGCGAGTTTATTGATTTTCTCCACCAAGGAATTAGGAAATATGCTCTGTTCAAAAATTATCCAGACCCTAATGTTTCAAGGGACGAATTGAGGTTTTTCCTTGCAATACTTATTCTGAGTGGGTACTGCAACTTACATGGAAAAGACAGTTTTTGGGATCAGGGTGACGATCTGCGCAATATCCTGGTCTACAATTCTATGAGAAGGGATAGGTTCCGCGACTGCAAAGTTTCCCACACGACCTGTAATAGAGTAATTATGAGTGTCAAGTGATTCGTACAACATTATATCAATTTCAAATGAAATAATCATGCATGATTTCCAAAAATCAGTATTATTCTTTCCACTTACCTTAGAAGACCTACGTCATGAGCTGCGACTTACAGCTGTTGCTGGATCAATTTATTCCCTGACACAGTTCCGCAATGAAGAAGTACAAGCTTACAGTATACTTTCGTTTGTGCCCGGGGGGAGACGGTGATGCAAAAAAAAACCCGCCGTTCATGGGTTAAGTATGTTCTGTTGTTCTATTTGGAGGCCTTGCTCGAGTTCACCGATGAAGGTATCGTCCGCAAGTGACTTTGTGTTCTGTTTGCCTTGTATTTCTGACTTTCCGCGACTACTCAGAAATCGCAAGTCCCTTCTCTGATAGAAATTGTTTAAAAAATCAACTTGTCTTTGCAAAATATGGAAGAGCTCATTATTTTTATCCCAATAATGTATATAGATTATTCAAAATTTTATATGATATTAGAGTTCTTTGCGCAAACAGCTCTTCTCGATTTTCTCCGTTCGAGTGAGATTGGACTCATGTATCTTCTTCGTTTGTACAGCAGTATATCTTTATTTTATTTAAAAATCATCCTATTTCACCTATTGTGAGAGCATTTTTGGCTGTGAAGTCTGGGAGTATCAAAACACCTAGAAAGTAACGGTTAAAAACATGCACTCACTTTTCGTACGATATTGCCGGAATAAAATTTCTCCAGTTTCTTCGTTCGAGATTCATTTTGCGTGACTTTCAAATTATGGCCATTATATTCTTGGATATTGCCAGAGCTCTATTGACCAAAAATAATTTAATTAGGGGTCATTTGATGCGCAATTTAATAATGTTTTCAACACTTTTAAGAAAATTGTCTTATCTTATTCTGTTCCCGAGATATCCTACGAAATGTGAGTGTATGTTTTTAATTGCTTGTTTCTTACGTGTCCTCATACTGCTGGACGATGATTCATTGTTTCTTAAATTGCAATATAGAATTGCATAACAATGATTCTTTATTTACAGACATAGAATATTATTGTATATTACTATATTAAACTATTTTCTGGAAAAGTGGTTATTTTCCTTTGTTTTAAATTAATTTTTTAACTGAAAATTTAAATAATCTACTTTTGTGTGAAAATTGATAGTTTTGATTCGAAAAGTCAAGTATCTGGTTGAAACATCGCATATTTTGAGGAAAATTGGTTCTTCGTGGTCGAAAATTAACCTCCTTGGTTGAAAACTCATCTTTGTGCTTCAGAATTCGACTCATGTTGAGATGTCATTTTTGGTTGAATTCATCTGTTTTTTATTAAAAACTAAATTTTTTATTGTTGAAATATTAACTACTACTAGCTAACTTTAATTACTTAGTTGAAAGATTCATGTATTCCCGTTGAAGATTCATCATTTTACTTGAAAATTTATCAGTTTGTTCAGAAAATGTAACTAGTTTTTATGAGTTCTTTTTGTTGACATTTTTTGTACTTGAAAATGTACCTGTCCCAGTCAAATATTTCATAATTTTAGTTAAAAATTCATCTCTTTGGTTGAACTTTTTCAACTGTTTTTTTTTCTGTCAAAAGTTTGTCCTTTTTGCTCAAAATTAATGTTCTTTGTTGAGAATTCAACCATTCCAGTTAAAGATTGATCATTGTAGTTAACAAATTTTTTTTGTAAAATTAAGCTATTCCAGTTGAAGATTCATCATTTTAGTTGAAAATTCATCAGTTTCGGCTTTTGAAGTTATAATTTAACTATTTAATGTTTTGTTCAAAATTGATCTTTTTTACTTCAAAATTCAACTATTTCATTGCAAATTGATTTTTTTAGTTGTAATGTAATGTAGTACCCACAATAATTTTACCTCCGTGTAAATAATTATTTTTTAGTATTATTTAATTACTGACTTAATCGTTGGTTCCAATATGTTTAAGAATATATTCTTATATTACTTGCCAACGTTTTCGAAATTAGGTATAATAATTTGGTGACAGCGAATTGTCAATCCATATTATTTGTTAATGTCGCAAACAAATGGAAAAATTTGCGGACGATACCTTCAACGGTGAGCTCGAGCAAGGTCTCCAAATAGAACAACAGAACATACGTATGGGTCCCTGTGTGTTCAGTGGCTGTCCCGAACTTACCCGAACGATCGTCGATAGTGTATAGCCGAATCTAGCCGGGACTTATTTCGCTTGGATTTCCGGTCAGAGTCCGAGCTATTTGACAAGGCTAAAACATACGTAAGGGCAAGCGATTCTTTTCGACTGTAAATTCGCTCCGCACTCGGTCACAGTTACAAAGCAAAAAGACACAAAGTTCTTTCGGTTCTTTCCTATTAGTATGCTGATGACGTCTTACATGCCTTATACAAATGTCAGGAAATGCAAAGTGCTGTGTGTCTTTTTATGTTGTATTTTTTAACTTTTTCGACTTTCCTGATTTATAAGGAATCGTTTTTTGAAATAAATAGTAATAATTATTTAAAATAAAGTAGTGGTATTTTTAACTAAATAATTAAATTTTCCACTTGCAAAGACACATTTTCAAACAAGTGGTCGAATTTTCAAACAAAAAAAATTAAACTTCATCTAAAAACAATTTCATTTTCAACTAACTAGTTCAATTCTCAAGCAACAAAGATGAACTTTCACTCAAATGTTTGTATTATCAGCAAAGAAGTTAATTTTCGTCAAAATATTTGAATTTTATGCCAAAATAGATGAATTTGCAAGCTAAAGAAGACGAATGTGGTTGACGCTTTAACGTGAAAAGTTGATATTTCAACACAATATTTACATTTTCAAATTAATAGTTGCATTTTAATCTACAAGGAAGAATTTTCAACTGAGAAGATTAATTTTCTGCAAAAAATGAATTTTTCACCTTCAACTTATCGTAGTGAGTTACAAGTATAAAGTATATAGAAAAGTATGAAAATTATAAAAAAGTATAACAGTTGAAACTATAGTTCAATTTTTAACTCAAAGAGCTGATGACTTCTGAGGGAAACATGTAATAGTTCATATTTTAAACAAAAAAGATGTTAATCTCAAAGAAAACAATAGTTTATGTCAGCCAAATGGACGTATTTGCAACAAAAAAGTTCATTTATTAAATGAAAAAGATTAATTCTTACCCAAATAGTTGCATCTTCAACAAAAAAAGATTAAATTTCAAGCAAGAATATTAATTTTCTACCAAAAAGACGAATTTTTATGAAAGTTTCAACGAAAAAGGAAGAATAATTTCCAATTTTAATTTAAAATGAAAAAATACTTCATTTTTGATCTATGTTATTATTATCTTAAATATGAAAACAGCTGAATATTCAACAAAAAATTGAAATTCCATTTTCATTGTACAAAATTAATTTTGAACCAAAAAAAAACGAGTTAAAAAAAAAATGTTTTTTTAACAAAATAATTCAAGATATCTTCTAATGGAAGTACAAAGTACATATCACGCCTGGATATCAATCCGAGTTACACTCCATCAAAATTTCATAATCATAGCTCTTTTCCTTTTCCAGATGTGGTGAAGAGAAAAAAGTTACACACACACACGGACATCTTTCAAAAGGGTCGAATTATATCTAAATATGTCAAAAAAGTATATTCGAAAATTTAGGTCATACCAAACCCCCCTCTATGAGGAAGCAATAATGAATTGAATAATCGTGAATGGGAAAAATGGAAAATGGAAAAAAAGTACTAGGAAAATCGGTAAATATTCTCAACATTGAAGGTAATCTGAAATAAAATGCAAAATTACCAAAACTCCCAACAGAAATTGAACGGGTTGACTGATTTTTTCTATATTTTTTTAATCGTCTCTTCATTATGTAATGAACCTAATGCAGCATATTCAAATTCAATTTCTGCATATTTTAATAATTATCAATTTCGTTCAAGCGGCTCGAATCATGTCACACGGCAACAATGGAGAGGGCGGATGAGTTACGACCTACCCGCTGCACAGTGGGCTGAGAGACCACCAAAAGTGGCCAAAAGTCAACTTCACAGTTACTAATGAAAGAATTATTTTTCATAATATAGATGAGTTGAAGAAACTTTTCACCAAGTTTTATGATATTTTAACTAGTCCTCTTAATTCTAGAGCGTTATGAATTGAAGAAATGGTTCTTTTTTTTGTTACTGTTTTTTAAATAAAATCTTCGAAAAACTCGTTCATGATGTTACGAACCAAAATATTACAATCATTTCTGCTTATTAGAGTGGTCATAAATAATTACGTTATAGAAAAGAAATCAAAATTTTAGCTCGGGTTTGAATCCTCTCACTTTGTATTCATGCATTTAAGGAATTCACAGCAATAGACAATTTTTGAATCAAAAGTTCCCCGAGGTTACACCTGGTATCTAAAGTTCTATAGTGCTGTTAGGTTCATTAGCATGTTTACTATCAGGTTATTAGCCACCGTCTGCCACCATTGACATTTGACGAAGATATTAGTGAATGAAGTTGAGCGTGCACAGTGGGCTGGAGATCACCGAAAGTGGCTAAAAGTCAAACTTCTGTTTGGATTTATATGAAGCTTGGTATAAGGGGATTTTCGAGGTCGCTGATTTCGAATTTGACGTCAAAATTAATACATTCAAAACGGCGGATCCAATATGGCGCCTGAAATTTCTAAATTATTATTTATTTATATGAAACTTGGTGTAAGGAGGTTTCTGAGGTCGCTGATTTTGAATTTGACATAAAAATGCCTAAATTCAAAATAGCAGATCTAATATGGCGCCTGAAATTTCTAAAATTTTACATATTCATTTGAAACTGGGTATGAGGGGGTTTCTGAAGTCTCCGATTTCGAATCTGACGTCAAAATTCATAAATTTAAAATGGCGGATCTAATGTGGCACCCGACATTTCTAAATTTTTACTTAGACGAACTCGAATTAACCGACGAAGAAAAGTTTGAAGTGGACGGAGTTACTTAATTAGAGGCAAGAGGACTCATTTCAAAGTTTGATACAAATATGTAAAAATACGAATACAAATACAAATGAAAAAAAAATTTCGAAATTTTAGGCGCTATATTGGATTCTCCATTTTGACTTTTAGAATTTCGGTGTCAAATTCGAAATCAGCGACCTCAGAAACCTCCCTACACCAAGTTTCATATAAATAAGTAAACATTTAGAAATGTCACGCGCCATATAGGATCCGCCATTTTTAATTTATGAATTTGGACATTAAATTCGAAATCAGCGACCTCAGAAACCCCCTCATACCCAGTTTCATATGAACATGTATAATTTTAGAAATGTCAGGCGCCATATTGGACCCGCCATTTTGAATTTATGAATTTTGATGTCAAATTCGAAATCAGAAACCTCAGAAACCTCCTTACACTAAGTTTCAAATGAATAAGTAAACATTTAGAAATTTCAGGCGCCATGTTAAATCCGCCATTTTGAATTTATTAATTTTGACGTCAAATTCGAAATCAGCGACCTCAAAAACCCTCTTATACCAAGTTTAATGTAAATCCAAACAAAATTTGACTTTTGGCCACTTTCGGTGGTCTCCCAGCCCACTGTGCGCTGGGTTGAAGCATCTTCGAAAACCGTCACGGTGAATTAGGATAAATTCCGTTTGAAATTCGGAGCGTCTGTTTTCGGTTCAACGGGGGTACTTTCCCGGTGGCGGATTGCTCGTTTCCAGGCGCATAAATGAAGCACATTTTCGATTAATTAAAAAAAAAACAAGACCGACTTTCAAAAAAAAAAAAAGATTTGTTGTTGGGCATTATGCCCTTGAGATTATGTGGTTAAAATATTACATCGAACAATTCATCCGTGTAGGAGGAAACATGTCAAAACGAATACATGGGCTTAAAATAAAGCCTGAGAAAGCACCTTAACTCGCCGTTCAAGGCGCTGTTTCGCGGTTAAAAAAGATCTTATTTTTTGCGTCCAGTGCTGCTTGATGGTCAACAGTTTACACTTGTTCAGCGTGTGATTTGCTTTCCTTATGTTTCGAGCAAGTGCCCTAACTTTTGGAGTGAACTTTTTATTTGATGTTATGTAGCTAATCACGCACTGAACATTTGATGCATGCCGTCTCGCCGTTTCAATTTTAAACTGAAGCTGTGCAATACGCTCGCGAGTCTTACTTAGACGTACTGAAGTGTCGTTACTTCTATTGTCGCTAAGCAGGGAGAACGCCTTCTCGTAAACTACACAGTTCAGATTCCAGAGATTAACATCTTCGGGGAGCAAATCGGGGAGAGCAGTATTAGCTTCAGCTAATTTGTCCATCCTGAGGAAGACTTTTTGGTGGATAGATCACCTACTTCTCATGTTGGCATTATCGGCTATCTGCAAAAGTGGTCTTGCTCGAACGGGTGGAATGTTCACTGGAGGATGTTGCTCCTCTTCTTGTTGATAAAGAGCTTCATATATCCGTTTTTTCGCAAGAAGGATACCTGATCTCTTAAATACTGAGGCGTTTTATGAGCATATTCCGGGTGCATATTGACCCAACGGACATGTAACCTCTTCATGAATCCTCTTCGCGCCGGTGAGCTTCTTTGCCAACAGGTAAGAATGTCCCTCCTGAGTTGGTCCGACCATTTAAATCGATGTTCTCGCGTTTGTCCGGAGCCATTGCCTGGTCGTCGCCTCGGTTCGGTCCTATTGCCACTCCCAACTGAACCATGGCCTCCATCCGAGAGATGGGGTCGCCACATCCCTATTATTATTATTTTTTTTTTCAATCTTGTTCTCGGGTGAACCCGATGTTTCATCATAGCCACGGACTAAGTCAAGTGACTGATGTATAAGGATGTTAGAAGATAATATAATACGATGTCTGAAATCTTCAGCGCTGATGTTGAAGGTACAAAATTAGGAGCATGGTGTAGTTTGCAGTTTGTCTTTACCGCTGTTATCCTTACACAGCGGCCGTGAGTGTTGGAGGTGACAACCGTCGCCTCTGGATGCTTTCTTAGAGCTGCCATGTTTTTAGAGCTACCATGTTATGATTATTATTATTATGAAGCTCATTTTTCTCTCAGGCTTAAGATGGTTATTGCCCAATATGTCGAAGGCATTCTTCGTTAGAGTTGGATTTTTTGTTTGTTTAAATATTATGCACGGGGTTGTCCCGGTATATATTATCAGTCACGGACGCATCATCATAATGCAATCAAGTGATTAAGTGATCATTATTATTATTTTTTTTTCAAACTTTTTCTCGGGTGAACCCGGTTTTTCGTCATAGCCACGGATTAAGTCAAGTGACTGATGAGACGAGGATGTTATAAGTTATTTTAATACGATGTTTGAAATCATTTGCGATGATGTTGTAGGTACAAAATTAGGAGCTTTCTTAGAGCTACCATGTATCACGCCATAGGTTCTTAATCACTTGCTTCCTGATGGTCTAGGAAGTTTCTCACAATGCGACAGGTGTTTAATAAAACCGCCTTCTGAACTGCCGCCAGTACCCTACTGACTCCTAAATATTCAAGATGTTCAGTGCATCTTGCGTGCACATTGCCTGTAGCCGAAATCACAATAGGATGAATAGATGCATGTTTCACATTCCTCCATATTGCCTTTACTTCATGCCTTAGCACGCTATACTTATGAATCTTCGTTGTATAGGTTGCCTGCACATTTCGGTTAAGGGGACAAGCAATGTCAATGATGTATACTCTTCCACCTTTTTTCTCTCGCATCACGATGTCAGGTCGATTGGCTTGGATGTAATGATCTGTGTGGATAGTCACATCCCAATATAAGACGTAATCTTCATTTTCCAAAACGGGCATTGGAATGCATCTATAGAAAGGCATCCATTCTGTTAAGAGTCCTAGGTTTAGGGCAAGTTGTTGATGTATAATGCCCGCCATATCATTATGTCTGTGCGTATATTCTCTTTGAGCCATTAGGCGACAATCATCAATAATGTAAAGCACACGTTGGTATCTCCACATAATCGGCACATAATCGGTATTGATGTAACACGTGTTTGCGATAATTCCTGCTGCTGACAACCCTATCCTGAATCGCAATGACGAATCCTTCCGTTTCTGGATACAGGACTCCCTTTCTCAGCCAAATATTGGATGCCTCACTATCCACTTCATATTGATCTAACGTTTTGGGGTGTTCGCCGTAGATGGCTTTCTGTCTCCATTGCGTTTCTAATTCCTCTATGGTTTCTGCCCTGATATTCAAGGCCTCCTCTGAGGACAAATTCCAGGACGTGTAGTCAAGATCTGCTTTACAGATGGTATTGTAAAGCGTAACATCTCGCTTGCTGTTAAAATAGTCTCGCAACTGTATAACTTGTGACTCACACAGTTTTCTGATATCTACAATGCCCCTTCCCCCTCTATGTCGTGGTAGAACTACACTTTCAATCGCCGAATTACTGTGGTGCATTCAGTGTTTCCTCATTTCTACGCGGATGATTCTGTTTGATCGTTCGAGGTCGGTGTTCCACCATTTGATGAGCCTAAAGGAGTACGTGAGAACAGGGATGGCATAGATGTTGATTGCCCTGATCTTATTAGCCGAGTTAAGAGAACTCTTCAGAACCAATCTGAGTCTTGCAGTGAAGGCAGTCGTTAGGATTTTCTTAACTATCGTATGCTGAATACCCTTGGATTCGAGAATACCCAGGTATTTATATGACTCGCCCTCAGCCACGGCCTCGATGTCATTCAAGAAATCGTTCTCTTGTTCTGCGGTCCCTAATTTTCCTCTGATTAAATGCACTGTTCTGCATTCATCTAGTCCAAACTCCATGTGGATTATTATTTTATTATTATTATTTTTTTTTTAATCTTGTTCTCGGGTGAACCCGGTTTTTCATCGTAGCCACGGACTAAGTCAAGTGACTGATGAGATGAGGATGTTATAAGTTATTTTAATACGATGTCTGAAATCATTTGCGATGATGTTGCAGGTACAAAATTAGGAGCATGGTGTAGTTTGCAGTTTGTCTTTACCGCTGTTATCCTTACACAGCGGCCGTGAGTGTTGGAGGTGACAACAGTCGCCTCCGGATTCTTTCTTAGAGCTACCATGTTATTATTATTATTATTATTATATTTATCAACATTTTAGTGACGAACGTTACAAAAATATCCGAAGTTCAAGTAAGAAAATTAAATCTAACTCGGTTCACCAACAATTTTCGGTCCGGTAAGAATTTTCTTGGTTAGTATATAAGGGCCGTTTCGACCGATACCCTCAGCGTGCGATATTTTTCGTTAATATAGTGCGAAACGCGAGAGACACATTCTTAACTTATTTCTACGCACAGAAAGGACAACTTTAAATCAGAATGCCCTAGGTGTTCGGGAAATTTAAATCCGATGTGTGTCGTAGGGTGAACATAACTCCTGTAAAGCCAAATGAACCCCTTTCGAAAATCGAAACCCGAGAAATTAAAAGAGATAAATGCCCACAAACTTTGAAATTAATCGAAATTGACTATTTAGATCCGGAAAAAGACTCTTCAGATTTTACGGGGGATTATACCCTCAAAGATTGTCACCTAGCTCTTTTTATTTAGGCAAATAGAATTTTTATCGAAGAGAAAGAAATGAAAATAGCCTCTAAAGTCCCAGATATTATAATTAAAAGTAAAAAAAATCAACTGTCTTCAATCCACACGAATAACCCTTTTTTAAAAGATCTGAAAGCACAGAATCAATTAATTTCTGTGACTATGAATTTAAAAACTAGAGAGTTAATTCCTCATGATAATTCCGATGTACCGATACCTGTGGAGATTACGACTCCTTCAGATCCTGAGTCCATCGTATCCACCCCAAATGTCACCCCTTCTCATCCCTTCACACCCCCAACCCTTTGAGAGCCCTATTACTTCAACCTATAGGCAATTAACCCTAATTTTTACCTCCCAGAGGACCCCAAAGGGATCCCAGGTTATAAATTTTGTTCTTCAACGCCTATCCCGGTTTACAAACTTTCTGAGCTCCCTTATCAAACTTTACCCCTCTATAGTCTTAGAGAACCAACTTTAGAAGAAGATATTAAACTTCAAGACTTTCTGAAATGAGAATTACCGGAATCACTAGGGAAGTACGGATTAAGAAATTTGAACCATCCACCTATAAAACAACCTCACTATTTAACATCCCCTAAAATCATGGAAATTATAGTTGCCGAAGTTGATAACATGTTAGCTAACAACATTATCGAACCCTCCAATAGTGGTGGGTCTTCACCAATAGTAATGGCTAGAAAACCGGACGGTGGATATCGTTTCTGCCTTGACTTTCGTAAAGTCAACGCAGTCACAAAGTAGGACGCCTATCCTTTGCCGCAAATGACAGGTATTTTGGACAAACTGCGAAGTGCACCTTACGTCTCGAAAATAGATTTACGCAAAGGATTCCACCAAATTCCCCTGTACAAAGACAGTCGCGATAAGACAACATTTACTGTACCAGGACGCAGCCTATTCTAATTCAGAAGGATGCCGTTTGGTCTCACAAACGCCCCTGCGACTTTCCAACTTCTACTAGATCAATTAATAGTTCCAGAGATGGAACCCCATGCCTTTGTTTATTCAGATGGCGTAATAATCGTCACAAAAACCATTGAAGAACACCTCCAGTGGCTTACTAAAGTCCTGACTATAATAAAAGATGCCGGTACAGAGATTAATCTAGATAAAAGCGAATTCTGCTGCCCCCAAGTGCACTATTTAGGTTTCCTTGTGAACAAAAATGGTTTAAAAACTGATCATGATGAAATAGATCCCATTTTGAAATATTCTGCCCCTAAAAACATAAAATCACTGCGTAGATTTCTCAGAATGCCGAGTTGGTACCGTAGATTTATCAAGAATTACGCGACCCTAGCAAGCCCCCTATCAATGTTACTTAAGAAAAAGCAGCGTTGGATTTGGCGAGAAAATTAGCAATCCGCTTTCGAGAAAATCAAACACTACTTATCCGAAGCACCCGTTTTAACGTGTCCTAATTTTGAGATGCCCTTTTTATTGCAAACGGACGCTAGCAATACCGGATTAGGAGCCGTTCTTACGCAGAAATTCGATGGCCAAGAATGTGTGATCTCGTATGATAGTCGCACTTTAACAGATGAGGAAGATAAATACACAACAACAGAGAGAGAATGCCTCGCGATCGTTTGGTCTATCCAAAAATACAGACCTTATCTAGTGGGTTATAAATTCACCATGGTCACAAATCACAGTAGCCTTCGGTGGTTACATAATCTAAAAAAACCCTACCGGTCACTTAGCAGGATGATCGTTATCCCTTCTATCCATTTTATCCATTCTATCCATTCTATCCATTCTGTCAGATGTGTAAGGTAGAGCAACAAGTATCCCCAAGTACTTCTCACTGATAACGGGACCGAATTCGTAAATAAAATTCTCTATCAATTAGCTCAGGAGTTTAACACCACCCACACCACAACCCCTCCCTATCACCCCCGAGCGAATCCCGTGGGAAGAGTTGATAGAATCCTGAAGACCATGATAGTCTCATATATTGATAAGAATCACGGTACATGGGACCAACATCTTTCCGAATTCAAATTCGCGTACAATATGGTCCACCATACCTGGCTCAAGTTCTCCCCTGTCTTCTTAAACTTCGGTAGACACCCCCAACCCATAAATTCTCACAAATTCCGATCCAATGGAGAACCTGAAATAGAAACTCGAGACCCTGCATCTTGGAAGAATAGAATGACCAAAATCCAATCTATGCGCGATTGGGTGATTAGGAACTTAGACCATGCATTCGAAAAACAATCTAAGTATTACAACCTCAGGTGCAGGCAAATAAGGTTCTATAAAGGAGATTTAGTTCTATCCCGATCTCGAGTTCTTTCGTCCAAAATCAAAAACATTTCTGTCAAATTATGCCCTAGATAAATTGGTCCCTATCGAGTCATGAAACTGTTATCGCCCACTGTCTACGAGCTTTCGGACCTCACCATTGACTTCATAAGCAAGTTACACGTAAAGGATCTGAAACCTTTCGCTTCCCCCAATAATTCGGAATCCTGTCCCTAGATCGCGACCCAATGACGAGGATCCCCTCCCGACCAGAGGATCCAATCCCGAGGATCCCCTCCGCCACCTTCATCAATATGCGGGCCTCATCGCGTCAATCAATGATAAGTGGCCCGGCTTCTTCCCGGCCCTACTCGAATTGCAACGGGAGGCACAAGAGGCCTCTGAAGTCTCCTCGACCGCCGTGATAATAGATTGGCCAACAGATGAGGAACTTTTACAGGAGACCATAGAAAAGTTTGACCCAGTTCCGAGGAGCCCTCTGAACACCTGTACTCAGCAGACACAAACGTACTTCAAGGAGCGGAAGTCGAGAACCACGGATGCGGAAACCCAAACCCCCACCAAAAAGTTTAAGACCGTCGCGACCCACCCCTTCCCTACCCATCTCCCACACCATGCCGACCCAAACCCTTCTTCCTCCTATAAACCTCCAGCCTGCTAGCCTTGCCTCCAACCCCGGTACTTCCCTTACACCCCCCACTTCCCCCCTTTCCTGAAGATCCCCACCCCCCACCGACACCAACCCTCATACCCTCCGGTTCCTCCTCACTACAGAGCGGTTTGAGTGTCCGAACTGCCGGGAGGCCGGCCACCGGTAACCGCAGTGTCTTCATCCGATATCCGCTTTTTGTTATAAGTGTGGGGAACCAGGGTTCTCCACTCTAAATTGTCCATATTGTACCCGCCTCCCAATAACTTTCCCTTCGCGACGCCCTCTATAGTCACTTCCTGGCCTCAAGCTATTCTTTTTTTTTGCAAAAACGAGCATTTAGTTTTTTTAATTAGATATATGAGAAAATATTTTTTGTTGTGCCTCATACTCCCTAGCACTCTCCAAAATGGAACGTTTTTTTATGTCAGCAAAGTGTACATAGAATACTTAATTTAATGTTTTGGTTCCTTTTTTTTATATTTTTGGTCAAGGAGCCCCGACTTTTGAACATCAAGTCTATTGAAGCTTTCTTCACTTTTCTTGGTTAGTCATTTTTGATTTCGCTTCCTACACTCTTTTGAAATTAATTTTTTTAATCTTGTCTTCCTGGCGATTTGAGACCTGCTCGGTCCTCCCCAAGGGAAGGGGGTTTGTTTCGTTGCAGATTTTCTGCAACTCACAAATTCTATCCTTTTAAACTATCATGAATATAAAGTTCTCGTGTTCACATGGAGAGCGAGAAAATTCGACACTCCTCTATTTTGTTATATTTTCCTTGATTTATTATGTTTTATTTTATATCTTATTTTATTGTTCAGTACTATTATTTTGTTTTATCGTTCCGATGGTTATGTTAATTTTAAGGACATAGGGCTATTCTAATTGTTTTTGTAATTTCTTAATTCAGAGGTCTCGAGCGAAAGCCATGGAGATTTCTGCCACCTACGACCGATCAAGATTCACCACCTTCGTCAGATCTTTGCATCCACGTTCCCTACATAAATTCCTGGATTTATATATCGAATATCGCTAATCCTTCTGACATCCAGGGCAGGATAGAGGAAACTACCCCGAGGACTGAATATATCAATCTTATTATCGGCAACCCCTTTTGACATCCATGGCAGGATAAACAGTTCTGCCAATGTTCCTGGCGAAGATGGACCGAGGCATCTACCACCTAAATTCCGCACAGGACTAGGTAATTTCGCCTCTAAATTATTATCTTTAATAATGTTTCTATTATGAACAGACGTTCTCGACTTTGATGCCTTTGTTTTATGTTTTCTCTTTATAGTGAGCCTCGACGAGCCCACTCCGTACCTGCAGTAAGGAGTGAGCACACCAGGATACAGGCGGCCCTGAAAGCAAGAATGGACGATTCTCGCCTTTCCCACAACGGCAGCTGATAAGGACTGGAGAAGAGAAGAAAGGACGATAAGATGGACGAATCGAAAACGGACCTCATCGGCTGTCTTTATCCTGACCGTTGCGAATTAAAGAAACTAAGTTCGCGCGCGCCAAACCTTCGCCCGAATCATGTGATCCCTTGCGTTCCATTAATACGACGGTAAGCACGAGAGTCGCTCTCTTTGACTTGTAAACTTTCCGTGTCAGCACGCAGACGAGACCACGCTTCACAGCTTAACTCAGGTAGGACGCCAAGTCTCTAATGATCTAGCCAAGTAGCTTATCTTTTTCTCTTTTTCGTTTTTTTTAGTTTGTTTCTCTGACTCCTTGAATAAATCATTTTTAATTAATTCCTTAATAACAATGCATTGAGACATTTTTGTGCCAAATTGTCCACTAAAAAATGTCTCGTGATATCATTATTATCTGATTTTATCTTTGTTTGCGATCCTCGCCCCCTTTTTAGTGCCGAATTGCCAAATTAAAAGTGTGACGTGATATCATTATTATCTGGTTTTACCTTTGTTTGTGATCCTTGCCCCCCCCCCATTTTTGTGCCGAATTGCTGATTAAGAAATGTGTGGTGATATCATTATTATCTGATTTTACCTTTGTTTGCCATCCTCGCCCCCTTTTTAGTTCCGAATTGCCAAATTAAAAATGTGTCGTGATATCATTATTATCTGATTTTACCTTTGTTTGCGATCCTTGCCCCCCCCCCCATTTTTGTGCCGAATTCCCAATTAAGAAATGTGTGGTGATATCATTATATCTGATTTTACCTTTGTTTGCGATTCTCGCCCCCCTTTTTAGTGCCGAATTGCCAAATTGAAAATGTGTCGTGATATCAATATTATCTGATTTTACCTCTGTTTGCGATCCTTGCCCCCATTTTTGTGCCGAATTGCCAAGTTAAAAATGTGACGTGATATCATTATTATCTGATTTTACCTCTGTTTGCGATCCTTGCCCTCCTTTTTAGTGCCGAATTGCCAAATTAAAATGTGCTGTGGTATCATTATTATTCAATTTTACCTCTGTTTGCGATCCTTGCCCTCCTTTTTAGTGCCGAATTGCCAAATTAAAATATGCTGTGGTATCATTATTATCCGATTTTACCTTCGTTTGCGATCCTTGTCCCCCTTTAGTGCCGAATTATCAACTTACTACGTGCCATGATATGTCACTGTTCTAGTTTCACCTCTGTTTGCGATCATTTTGCCCCATTTTTGCTGTGCCTATTTAGTACGATATCCCCCCTATAGCTTTTGCAATTCTTTCGGAATTACCCCTTTTAGCCCTTCTGCAACCTCACAAGTTAACCCCAACTAGTAAAACCCATCTCACAATCTTTTATTGCGATATCCCCCCTATAGCTTCTGCGATTCTTTTAGAATTACCCTTTTTGACCCTTCTGCGACCACACAAGCTAACCCCAACAAGTGAAAACAATTTTTCAACCTTTTATTGCGATATCCCCCCTATATCTTCTGCCATTCTTTTGAAATTATCTTTTTTGACCACTTTCGCAGTTCCATGCATTAACTCCACTTTTTGAATTGTTCATTTGTGATAACCCTGTTAGAAATTTGTGACTGTTTTGTTTTACCCTCTTAACTTCGAGAAGATGTAATGCCCGCCCCCTCTTTAGAATATTTTCGACACTGAGGTCCTTGTGTAAAATTTTTAATAATGTAACAACCCTCTCCCTTATCGATCAATTATATTACTAACGGATTTCGACCCTGCTATTACTTTGATATATTTTATAATACTATTTTCGATCTTATGATGACCCTTCTATGACCTTTTGCGATCCTTTGAATCACTTCATAATTTGGAAACCCCTTTTGTATCTATTTTAGAAACCCCTTTCTTTATTTTGGGAAACCCTTTTGTAAAAAATTTTTAAGAACCCTTGTCTTGTTTGTTTAAGAAACCCCTCTGTCTATTTTCAAGGACCCCGATATATTCGCCTTTGAACCCCCTTTAGCACCCACTTTGAGAACCCCTGTGCGTCAATTTTTCGAGATCCCCTTTGGTTTTTAATTATGAACATTTCCCTTTATATTATTATGCGTATCTGGTAATTACGTTTTGCGAACCCTCTTTTACTTGTTGTTTGTAGTTTTCTTTCTGTGGACTATGTTACAACGTAATTTTACCGTGTCAAACTATAGTATGTTCTTTAAGTTTGATCCCTGAAAAATGTTTAATGGCGATCCCTACCCCATTTTTCTAATTAAGTTACGACTTGTACCCTACCGTTGCGATTTGATATTGTCGCGGCCCCCTCCTTTTTTTTGTTTGTTTTTTGTTATCTATGATTGAAGCGTAAATGTACTTATTTTATTTTATTGTTCTCTCTCGAACTTCCGGGTATCCCCTTTTGTTAAGTTTCTCAAATTCTAGTTTATCTTTTACTTGTTTTGATATATTTTCTCTTTTGTTACCTCTTATTATCTTTTTATTGTTGCTATTACCCTCGAGATTTTTAATTTTTGATTATCTAATCTTTGGATATCTTGAGGCCTTTCGCCTTATTTTTATTCATTTCGGATTACCTCACCTTTGGATACTTTTGTTTTTATTTTGCCTTTTTTTTTTGTATCGCTTGTTTTATATTAAGGTGTCCCTTTTGACTGAGGGTTGTGAGATTTTTCGTTTATTGTTTAGCCTGAAACGTTTAGCATTCAGTGAGTTTCCCTTTACCGTTTGGAATGCATATTTCGTGTATCTTTACCGTTTCTCACTCACATTAGTTGAATTGGTTCGCCTTTGTCCCAAGCAAGGACTGGCGCCCAAAAATCTAGGTTATTTTTATTGGATAAACTGTTTGTCTAAAAAGCTATCCTAAAATTATCTGATTTGTTCAAAGTAATTTATTCCGATTAGGGTCCGTAGTCCGCTCTTCAAGGAGACCACCTAATTCAATATTTGATTGGGGAAAAATAGCGTTACAAAAGATGTACAGATAGAATGTGGATGGACGAGAAATAGGCGGGGATCAATAAAAATTCAAATAGGATCATACAGAGGAAGCCATCTACCTGGTTATCCAATATTATTGAATTATTGAATTTATTAGCTTGGATTAATGCAGTTTTAATGACATGTTGAACACTTTAGTACAAAATATATGGATTTGAATTTATTTTTTTTTTGAAGGTTACGACATTTTTAAAGCGCAAGTTCAATGGGATAGAATTATTTTATGCGAACCAAGGGTGAATAATCATATTCCTCGAGTGCTAAAAATGCTAAAACCATGCATAATTCTTTTTTTTTTAAATGAATTTATCATGTTTTGTTTGCTTACTCCACACTTTTCCTTATATGTTACTACATCTTAAAAATAGAAAAGAATTAATAGTGAGAGGATTTTTGTCTTTTTACTTCCATACTGGAAGCAATTAGCAAACAGAAAAAAGACTGAACCTACCAAAATGATAAGGTTTCCAGGTGATAATAAGGTAAAGGAACCAATTACTGAGTGTGAAGCATTTATCGAGGAAAGAATTGATTTATTTTAACCTAAAGCATTAATATGTAGTTTTTCGAGTAAAAGGCGTTAGAAAATCTATGGTTCTTATAAAAATGAAATTTTCTAAAATACTTAAATAATTATGGTTTATATATTATAAAACAGGTAGGAAAAGTTAGACTTCTTGTAAGGAGGTTAGTTGCATTTATACTGTACCATTTATAACACATTACATATAAAAATAAATGCAGCTATAACCTTTTTAATAATAGAACATTTCTATCTCAATTATAATATTAAAATCAAAACCATTTGAACTTTGTGAATAATTTTATTCTTATAAGAAAATATAAGCACTATGTATGTAATAAGAATTAAGAAACCCAGTACACATTTTATAATTATAAAAACATTCATTTTCATTATAAATTTAGTTTTTTTTTTAAATTGCTTCCAGTACTTAAATAACCTCTTCAACTGAATGATATTGTGCTCTTTCAAGATTGTGTGGAGAAACTTTGCCCCCACAATATATTTTTCCGTAACTTTTACTGTGACCGAACACTCGATCGAACATTTAACCGGCAATTTGTCAGAACAATAAACTTTATTTTGCATCTCTCCCTTTCACTTCTTACTTTCGGATTATTGACGTGTAAACATCTTAGACCGCAATATGGACCTATTAGTCCAGTCAACGGAGAACAGATTTCAGTAAAAAAAATCCAGAAAAGTAGAATTTTTTCCACGGATGCGTTGGAGATAGCTTTATAAAGATACTGTGAAAAGTCCCCAATTAAATGTGTACGGCAACGGCCGTCATGTTGGAAAGTGTTGAACAATAACATGTTTTTCAAAATCACTCAAGAATTATTGATTCAAGGTCGAATATGGTTAAGTTAAAAAATTTCACAATTTTATAGTGCACAAAAAAGGTTGTAACTGTTCTAGACGTATTATCAACGGCTACGCTATGAAATTGGATTAACTGTACAAGAAATTCAAGAATTCTGAATCAGACTAAAATGAAATTCAAAATCTCATTTAACGTCCAATAATCAAGTCATTATATAGAATTCCTGAAAATAAAACCAGAATTCCACGATAAAATTTGGACAACCAACACAAAATGCTCCTATTGCAATTCCTAAAAAACAAAACAAAAAAATTTGTTTCTTTGGACAAAAATAAAAAAGAGGAAAGAAAAATGAGAAGGCAACCAACCAAATCACCTTCCTTCTCTTTTTTATTTCTTTCGTCTTTTTTATTTTTATTATTATCAAATCACAATAAAAAAGCACGCAAAGTATTTAACAACGTTTCGGTGGTCACACAGCACCCGTATAAAGGCAAGAAAATGAAAACAGGTGGGAACAGCGACCAAGCGACGACGTTATCGCTTCGATACCTGAGATCTGAATGTGGGTCAATAGGCCAATCCGTCACAACAAACAAGAAATAAGAGAAAGTCAAGACTAATGAAAACTAAATGTAATTAATCAAACTTGAATAACTTTTGTTAAATCTATCTAAATCAGTTTTTAAATTAATAGAGGACTTATTTTGTTTTTTAATATAAAGCATTTACATGAATTCTCTCTTTCTCTCATTACTTTCACTATGTAAAATTTCAACATTTTCCCAGTCAAACTCATGGTCAACATCAACAAACCCTCTCGTATGTCTAGCAAGAAAACTCTTATAACAACGTCCCAATAAACATCACTTTTGTGCTCCTCCACCCTACCCTAGTATTAAGAAGTCTTCCAGTCTGTCCCACGTAAGTCATCTTACAGATCTTGCAAATGATCTTGTGAACCACACCACCCTTTTCAAATTTATCCAAAGGATCTTTACCAAGCGTTATTATTGAATCCATTTTAAATGGTATACGGAAAATAGTATGAATATTAAATTTTTTTAACATGAATTTAATAGTTTTAGAAATTGGACCAAAAAAAGGAAGAACAAAAGTATTGAAAGAACTATATTCTCTCAATTCCTTCTGATTATCTGTAGCTGAAATGTTACTGTGTTTGTTTTTGATTTGTTGAATTCTAATTGTGACTTGTTGCTCAACCAACTTTTTTGGGTAATCATTCAGAAAAAGGATATTCCTAACAATATTCAAATTCTCTTTGTGAAACAAAATGAGGGACAAACCTAGAGCCCTGTCGACTAAGTTTTCGATGAATGCAATTTTGTTTTGAAAAGGATGAGCCGAAAAGAAATTTAAAATTCTACCTGAATATGTATTTTTCCTGTACCAATTGGTAATAATATTAACATCCTGACCTTTAATTACTTCTAGGTCCAAAAAACTGATTTTACTATTTTTCTCTATTTCGTGGGTAAACTGAAGTTTTGGACGAAAACTGTTAAAAGCATCAAAAACCGCCTGTAATTTTGCTAGAGGAACACACAACAAGGTGTCATCAACATACAGATAGTAAAAGGACAGAACAAAATCCAGCTTCTTGAAAGCAAAGACTTCCAAATCTTCCATAACCATTTCTGCCAAAATCGCAGAAATGACTGAACCTATGGGAGTACCAAACTTTTGCCTATAAAAAGATCCATTAAATTTAAAATAAGTTGAATTCATAATGAAAACTATCCCTTCAATAAAATCTTTTTGACTTAATCGAGTACGTGTCCTTATATTATATTATATTTATATTATATATTATATTATGGAATGCCAGCTTCTAATATGTCCCCTAAGGGTTTACATTTTTCTTGTATCTCTTCCCTATTCCTTTACACACACTCCCACGCACTTACTTGGTGGTGGGAGGGGGACCTACAGTTTAAGGTGAGTTCCGAACCACCAAGAGCAACAGCCTTAAGTACTTAGAGAACCTTTTTCTCTAGAGGTACCGGTCCCACGACTTTCCGGAGATGAACAACTCCCTTGCTAGGCTAGTGTTCACCGCATGGGGCACCGAGGCTCTTCCAGAGTGCGAGGCGGGAATCGAACCCGCAAGCCGACGGGGTGG